>BQNB010010085.1:23903-84967 GCA_026074375.1 Tanacetum coccineum
GTAAACGCGTAAAACCCTAAAAATAAATTATGAAATACATAATGTCATACAATGACCTAAAATACGAGGTGTTATAATATCCCTCCATGTTTGCCCTGCAATTTAGCCACATTTTTAACTGATATTTTATAAGAATTAAAATATAGTTTTTTTTCCACAAATTAAAAAATTTATACACTTAGTAAGGCAAATCCTACTTGGATTGACATCATAACTAGCACACAATTAGTCCACTAAACTGTAAGGTATATTCTAGCCTTTGATGCATATCTTTTGCATATTTTATGAGAGTGCCGGTAATTTAGTAGCTCTAGAACTTATGATTGATCATCATTTACTAGACCGCGGTGAGGTTAATTTATAGACGATTTCATATGATAAGAGGTAAAATAATCTCCATAATATCCCACTATCTGCAGCACTCGCTCTTAGTGCTGAAATACCCCAAGTACAAAAGCTCAACATCTCAGTTCTGTGCCAGCCTTAGTTATCGTTGTTATTTACATTTGGTATTAAAAAAATTATGAAAAAGTAAGAAAAATGTAATAAGGCTTTGGTTTGGCACATGAAATCATACTTACCCACATCATAGTTCACATTTTGCCTCTTTGAGATTTTGTCTGGTGCTCACACCCCATCGGCCATGTTTATGTGTCTTGTATAAGCTTATGGTAGCTATCTAATTTATGTCTGTGCAAATTTGAGTGATCTCACAAATATTAAAACCCTATATGAGTGGCTTGTGTGAATAGATAAATATACATCCATTATGTGAGGTGCTTTTGTTATATGTCTATGCCTGAAAAGTTATAAAACTAGTTAAACACTTGTTAAATAAAAGCTAATTTCTCCACGTCCATGATAAATGAATCTTATTTTCTCGCTTTGATTGCTTGAGGGCAAGCAATAGCTAAGTGTGGAGGGATTTGATAACGCATTAATTATATATACTTTCGGCAGAGTTACTGTATATATTTTTATCATTTCTCGTTAACTTTCGATACTTAATAGCATAAAATACATGCAGGTTCACTTGAAAACAACCCAAGCTCAAAAGTATCCAAGACACAAGTGTTTACGCCTTATGGAAGTCTAGCTAGAAGATAATAAAGAATAAAAACAAAATAAAGACCAAGTACGCCGTACTTCTGCCCAAGTATGTCGCACTTTAGACTAGAGTTATAAATACCTAAAGTACCGCTCACTTTTATATATGTACGCCGCAATTCATCCCAGCATTAATGATTTTAACCGACATAAAGGAAAGTACGCCGCACTTTGTATAAAGTGCGCCATACTTCACCTCTCGGTCAACCTATAAATAGAGGTGCAATCCACCCTATTTTACACAAACTTACAACAAACAACTCTCTCTCAATCTTATCAATTCATGGGTTTTAAGCACGAAATTTCAGCAAGAACAAAGACGGTTTCATAATATTTAGTATAATACGGGTTTAGTAAGAATCGATACTTGTAAACGGGTTGTGTTTATGATCCATAGCCTATCCAAATCTCGTATGTTTCTTGTTTCTCTATTTAACTTTGTTATTATAAACTTCATAGCTAAGAGAGGCTAAACCTCTTATGACTACTCGATTATGTTAATATAATAAATAAGCATTTGGTATTATTATTATCTTGTTAATCTTAAGTTTATATAGAAATCCTATCATATTTGACCTTGTTATAACACCCCATGTTTTTAGGTCATTTTTCGATGTCATTTATTTCACTATTTATTTTTTGAGTTTTACACGTTCGCTTTTAATTTGTATCGTTAAGTTAAATCGCATAAACTAAAAATCAACAATCAACGTAAACGGGCACCAAACAAATAAAAGTTTACGTCAAGCAAGCAATATATTATTTTTATGGAAGTAATAATAAAAAAAATTATTTTATTTTTATTGGTTACGTAAAACGTTTACGTTTCGCAATTAAATACATTTAGGCATACCCGAAAGCACCAATACCTATTTATAATCAACAAAATACCCAATCTCAAAAATTATACAATTTCCTTATACATATACATATACATATGTGGCCGATATATATATATATATATATATATATATATATATATATATATATATATAACACAAGGAAGATATTTATTTTGACTTCTAAGTAATATACCATATGTTATAAACTTTTACAAGCAAACTCCCAACTACTACTCTTACATCTTCCAACTCTTTAAAACCACTTCACCCCCATGAGTTTTCTACATAATGCATTCAAGCCAAACCATGTTAAGTTAAAGTAACCTTAGCGTAGTTAAATTCTTTCTATACAAAGGCACCATATTCCTAACCTTCATTCACTAACTTCATTTCACTAAGCAAAAAATATCACACAAACTCTCTCCACAAACACCCCTAGCCCACGGCTCAAATCAAACACCCATATACATTCTTAGTTTTTGATTTTACAAGTATTCCAAGTGTTCAAGGTTCATTATTAGACATATCTAAGGTGTATTGGAAGTTTGGTTTAGTGTTTAAAAAGGTTAATCAAGAAAAGTGCAAGATTAGGGTTTTCTGGGAAATTAGGGTTTTCTAGTCTTGGAAGCTTGGATTTTGATTCTAAACTAGGGTTTAGATCTTGTTTCTCTTCATCTTACATCATCTTAAGATCATTTAAAAACCCTACTCTCTTTACATTTATGATTTTATGTGTATATAATGTTTATATAGTAAATCACCATCTAGGAAACATATTAACTTGTAAAATGGATTTTTACTTTTGATCATGATTTGATATACCTTTTCATATGCTATATTGATGTTAAAAATATTTTGGAATTAAAGTATATACATTATACAAGTATGGTTTAATTTATAAAAGTATATATATAATAATTGTTTAAAAGTTTATTTATTGAAGTTTATGGATAACAAATGTGAGCACTTGATATTCTTGGACAAATAATAGACTAAAGGACCTAAAGTATATGAGACTTATAGTATAAAGTGTGGTAGAGGACTTGTAGCAAACTAACTAAGCTAAAAACTTATGAAAACAAGTTTTAAACACATTTTAAGTCAAATATCAAAACCTTCTGTTTTAATCATGAAAATAAAGTATTTATTTTATATTTTTATAAAATACTACAAGTTACAATGATCGTAGGCATATAGAGAACTCAAAAATCCGAGCTATAACGAAGAAGATACGCCATTTGCAAGTTTATGATAATAAATACTTTTATACAAATAATTTTATAAAAACAAATTACTATTCATTGTAGAAACTTTTTGGAAAATATCTTAGTTAGATAGAACTTTTACTTACGAAGACGTGCTCAAAAGAATCACTAAAATCGGAGTTAAAACGAATAAGATATGACTTTTACGAGGTTACGACGATTAATTTTATAAAAATTGTTTTATAAAATATACATGAACAATAAAAGTACTGTTCATCAGAGGACTCAAAATTTATAAATTTAGTACTTTGATAAATCTTCTTAATACAAAAGCGTGTACATAAAGAACGTACAAAACGGACTTAAAACGAGAAAGATACGCACTATTTTATACTTGTGCACTATTTCCTGACGTGAATAGTTTTGGTTCGTTTTTAATAAAAAAAATTGCGAAACATTTTAGAATCACTTAAATAATATTTATACATGTTTTAAACTTTATAAATATTACTTTACGAAGGCGATTGAATTATTTATACGATTATACGAGTACAATTACATGGTTATTATTTATCAAATACGATTTAAATATTATTTCACAAATACAATTCGATGGTGATAGAGTTATATAGAATTATATATGGTATTAGTTATTCAAAGTACTTAGTACTCATACGACCTATACTTAATTAGGTTGCATTCGGACACTTACGTGATGCATTTTTCATTTTGTGACTTACATAGTTGATTCATTCACTCGAGGTGAGTTCATAGCCCCACGTTTTACATTTATAATGATTTACAAGTTTTGGGGTTAGAAATATGCTTTGTTTTACAATTGGACACAAGTGGACATTTTACATTATGATTACGTGTTTGCCTAAGTGGCGATAACCCTCTGAGCCCATTTATCATGAACTGTCAATTACTTGTTGTGAGCGCGAATGTTATAAATAGATCTATTTGGGATTGACATCCCCATTCGGGTGAGTAGCGCTCACTGTGCTAGTTTGCCAGACAATGGACGTATACCATGTCGGATTTGGGATGTTGCGGGTTAAAACATCATCAAGGGCAATGTTGGCAATTTATATTGCAATTCATACATGTCGAGCTTCAGTGTCATGAGCTTAGGAAACGTAATTACATTTTTGTGATGTTTGCATCTGTTGCATTATTATACACTTATGAAATCTTGTGGTCCTACATTATACATTTTACAAACCTATGATTTCACCAACATTATTGTTGACGTTTTAAAGCATGTTTTCTCAGGAGGTCGATGAGGTACAAGACAAGGGATACATTGGTGGTTATATTTTGGAAGTCATGTGCATTAAAGATTTGGTTGCATTACATTTTGGGGAAATATTTGTTATATGCTAGAATCTTTATCTTTTGAACAATTAACAAGTGAAGCTACAGGCTTTTGTAACAAACAATTTGTTTAAATCCAATATATCAGTTTTACAACTCTTTTGAAGGTCGTTCTTATATATATCTTGTGTTATTGATCTATGAAGTAACACTCTCAGACCCATATTCCGCTGTGACCCAATTTGGGGGTGTTACAGATTGGTATCTAGAGCCAAGGTTATAGAGAACCAGGTCAAATGTTTTTACTTGGACTATAACTGTTTTCAAACATTGCATTCATACAAAGGGGTTTTCACGGGACATACACTCACTAGTTGTTGCATTAGTTGGTTAGACTAGATGCATTCATGATTGATATACGTGTTTATAATATATTACGTATATTACAATAAGAGTCTTATATTAATACTTATATAAGCTACTTTTGATTTTTAGATTTTGTCATGTCGGATTTGGAGCATTCCACTGTTACTTATACATCCATATCATCTGATGTCGACCCGTTAGCATGGGCTGTAGACTTCTTCGGACTTCAGGAGCCCGAGTCACTAGAGGCCGCTATGAAGGAGCCACCTCCACCAGATTTTGTTCCTAAGCCTGTATACCTAGAGTTTATGTCACCTAAGGATGATGTGCTTCCAACTAAGGAGCGGCCACTGCCTGCTGCTGTCTCACCCACTACTGATTCACCGAGTTATATTACTGAGTTCAATCCCGAGGAGGATCCGGAGGAGGATCTAGAGGAGGATCCGGAGGAGGATGATGAGGATCTTGAGGATGATCCAGCTGATTATCCCGCTGACAGAGATGATGATAAGGAGGAGGAGTAGTTCTTCGGAGATGATGTTGATGAAGAGGAGGAGGACGAGGATGAGGATGAGGAGGAGGAGGAGCACCTAGCTCCGGCCGACTTCGTCCCACCACCTGCACATCGTACCACTGCCAAGATGTCTATCCGAGATCAGACACGTATTCCATTCCCGTCTAAGGCAGAGGTTGACAAACTTCTTACCATATCTACTCCGCCATCTTCTCCACTTACATCATACTCATCACCACTACCATAAATACCATCCCTACCACTACCATTATCATCACCATTACCTATGTCACCTCCACCACTACCTGTTAGTCCTACATATTCTTTGGGCTACACAGCTGCTATGATCCGGTTGAGAGCCGAGTCACCATCTACTTTCCATCCACTACCACTACCACTACCACTACCTATTGTACTTCCACATACCAGGGCATCTATGGCCATGATGAGAGTTGCTGCACTATCCACTTACTGTCTAGCCCCTCGATCAGAGACACCACCATCAGTGACACCACCATTAGTGACACCATAACTTCTATTGATACCATTACCAACATCATCACCACCTTTGCTTCTACCCTCTATTGACCGTAGAGCGGGTGTTCCCAAGGTTGAGTTGCCACCTCAAAAGAGGCTGTGCATTGCTCTCGGCCTCAGGTATGAGATCGAGGAGAGCTCATCTGCTCCTACTGCTAGACCTATTAGAGGTTTTAGAGTAGATTATGGGTTTGTTGGCACTCTGGATGTCGAGATTAGATGATACCTAGATAGAGAGGTTGGTTATGGGATTACAAACACTTGGGATGAGATGGTTGAGGCCATGCAAGAGATAGCACCGACCACCTTGGAGGGGGTCAACCAGAGAGTGATGGAACTTGTCACTACTGTTAGGCAGGATACAGATGAGGTCTATAGGAGACTTGATGATGCACAGGATGATAGATCATTGATGAACGGTCAGCTCAACTTGCTACGTAGAGATAGGCGATCCCATGTTTGCACGGCTAGACTTATGGAGAGTGGGGCCAAAGCTTCTCATGAGGCTTGGGTACAGTCGATGGATGCCAGTGATATGGTACATTCCGAGGTTAGCGCACTATGGACTACGGTTTTAGCACAACAGACTAAGATTAGAGATTTGTGGGCTGCAGATCGCAGACGATAGACACAACTCACAGAGGCACTGACTCTGATGAGGACATTGCAGACTCAGATGTCAGCACTACATAGTCAGCAGAGACTCGCTAGGGAACTAGCACATCCTGATGTACCAGAGGAGGCCGGTAGTATTTCATAGATCTGGTTATGTCTTAGCTATGTTGTATAGCCTACTAAGTATTACGGGTAACTCTCGGCTAGTAAGGCTTTAGGTTTTATTTCCATCTTGTAACCTAATGGAAGTGATCATTTTTTAACCGAATCGGTCATGTATGTTTTCCAGATTATATATGGAATGGATGTATTATATATTGTCTGTAATCGAATTTATTATTAATGAATGTCGATTTAGCTACACCATTGTTAATTTCAATTCAGTTGTATATTTCACTGTGTGATGTGATCTCACTTTATGTATTTTGTACATGTCATGTCACGGTTATGATTGTATGAAATCTAACGGGTATTATATTTTCTTATGATTTGAAGAAAATGGCACCAACGAGAAGAACCACAAGGGCATCACCAGCCATGACAACCACCACCACACCTGTCACCAATGCCCAACTTAAGGCACTAATCGACCAAGGCATTGCCAATGTATTGGCAGAACGTGATGCCACCAGAAGCAAAAATGGTAAAGACAGCTATGATTCTGGAATGGGTGTAAGGAGACAAGCTCCTCTTGCTCGTGAGTACACTTACTCAGATTTCATGAAATGCAAACCCCTATATTTTAAGGGTACTAAAGGAGTTGTCGGGTTGACTCAGTGGTTTGAAAGAATGGAAATTGTGTTCCGTATAAGCAACTGCACTGTGGAAAACCAAATCAAGTTTGCCACTTGTACTCTTCTTGGAAGTGCTCTAACATGGTGGAACTCCCACGTTAGGACTGTTGGTCATGATGTTGCATATGCAATGACTTGGACAAACCTGAAAAAGAAGATGACCGACAAGTACTGCCCAAGGGGCGAGATTAAGAAGCTAGAGGTTGAGATGTAGAATCTGAAGGTTAAATGTACCGATGTGGTAAGCTATAACCAACGTTTTCAAGAACTGGCATTGATGTGTGCTAGGATGTTTCCTGAAGAGTCGGATAAGATCGAGAGGTATGTCGGTGGTTTGCCCGACATGATTTACGCAAGTATAATGACATCTAAGGCAAAGACCTTGCAAGATGCAATTGAATTTGCAACTAAACTAATAGACAAAAAGATCAACACCTTTGCTAAATGTCAGGCTGAAAACAAGAGAAAGTTTGATGACATGTTAAGGAACAATCAGAACCAACAACAACAAAACAAGAGGCAGAACACTGGCAGGGCTTACATTGCTAGGTCTGGTGAGAAGAAACCTTATAGAGGATCTAAACCTTTGTGCTCTAAATACAACTATCACCATGATGTTTAATGTGTTCTAAAATGCCACAAGTGCAACAGAGTTGGCCATCTGGCCAGTGACTATAGGAGTCTTGCAAAAGCCAATACTACTAACAACCAGAGGGGCACTAGGGCAGGTCAGAAAGCTACTTGCTTTGAATGCGGAGCCCAGGGACATTTTAAGAGGGAGTGTCCGAAACTCAAGAACAACAACTAAGGCAACTCAGCTGGGAATGGCAATGCTCTAGCAAAAGTGTATATGGTAGGCCATGCAGGGACAAAACCAGACTTCAATGTCGTTATGGGTACGTTCCTTCTAAACAAACGCTATGCTTCTATCTTATTTGATACTGGTGCCGATAGGTGTTTTGTGTCTACTGCATTTAGCTCCCAAATTGATATCACGCCAACTACCTTAGATCATCATTATGATGTTAAACTAGCTGACGGGAGAATAATTGGGTTAAACACTATCATTCGAGGTTGTACATTAAACCTCTTAAAGCACCATTCAACATAGACTTAATGCCCGTAGAACTTGGTAGTTTCGACGCTATAATTGGTATAGATTGGTTGGCAAAGTACCAAGCTGTCATTGTTTATGCCGAGAAAATCGTCCATATTCCCTGGGGAAATGAAACGTTGATTGTTTGTGGTGATGGAAGCCACCAAGGAAACGAGACTAGTTTGAACATCATCTCGTGCACTAAAACGCAGAAGTACATGCTAAAAGGATGTCATGTCTTTTTGGCACATGTTACTACAAAGAAGACCGAATACAAGTCGGAGAGGAAGTGACTTAAGGACGTACCGATCGTTCAAGATTTTCCTGAAGTATTTCCCAAGGACTTGTCAGGTCTTCCACCTACTCGACAAGTTGAATTTCAGATTGATTTGATACCTGGTGTTGCACCTGTAGCACGATCACCTTACCGATTAGCTCCATCTGAAATGAAGGAATTGTCGGATCAACTTCAGGATATTTCTGACAAAGGCCTCATAAGACCCAGTTCCTCACATTGGGGAGTTCCGGTCTTGTTTGTCAAGAAGAAGGATGGATCATTTCGAATGGACATTGACTACCGAGAACTAAACAAGCTGACGGTGAATAATTGTTATCCACTCCCAAGGATCGATGATTTATTTGATCAACTACAAGGATCCAGCATTTATTCTAAGATAGACCTGCGATCAGGTTATCACCAGCTTTGAGTACGTGAAGAAGATATTCTGAAGATGGCACTCAGAACTCGATATGGTCATTACAAGTTCCAAGTTATGCCATTTGGTTTGACAAATGCGCCAACGGTATTTATGGATCTCATGAATCGGGTGTGCAAGCCATATTTGGATAAGTTTATGATTGTCTTTAGAGACGATATCCTTATCTATTCAATGAACAAGGAGGAACATGAAGAGCATCTTAAGGCAATTCTGGAATTGCTTAAGAAAGAGGAGTTGTATGCTAAATTCTCTAAATGTGAATTTTAGATTCCCAAGATACAATTTCTCGGCCACGTGATTGATAGTCAAGGCATTCACGTGGATCCTGCCAAGATTAAATCCATAAAAGATTAGGCATTTCCTAAGACACCAATGGAGATTCGTCGATTTTTAGGTCTTGCTGGTTATTATCGAAGATTCATCGAACGATTTTTGAAGATTGCCAAGTCAATGACCAAGCTTACTCAGAAAGGAGTTAAGTTTGATTGGGGTGACAAGGAGGAAGCTGCTTTCCAGTTAATAAAGCAGAAGTTGTGCAGTGCGCCAATTCTGGCTCTACCTGAAGGAAGCGAGGATTTTGTGGTCTATTGTGATGCTTCACATAAAGTATTGGGTGTTGTATTAATGCAAAAGGAGAAAGTAATTTCTTATGCATTACGCCAATTGAAAATTCATGAGAAGAACTATACGACTCATGATTTGGAACTTGGATCAGTAGTGTTTGCTCTAAAAATTTGGAGATACTATTTGTACAGAACCAAGTGTACGGTGTTCACAGATCACAAGAGTTTACAACACATTCTTGATCAAAAGGAGCTGAACGTGAGGCAACGTCGTTGGTTAGAGTTGCTTAGCGATTACGATTGTGAAATATGTTACCACCCGAGGAAAGCAAAGGTAGTGGCCGATGCCTTAAGCCGTAAAGAACGGAATAAGCCATTACGGGTTCGAGCCTTAGTCATGACTATTGGTTTGAACCTCCCGAAACAAATTTTAGAAGCTCAAATAGAGGCACAAAAACCAGAGAACCTCAAAATGGAAGACGTAGGAGGTATGATCAGTAAGGATATACCAAATGAGAAGTTAGAACCCCGCGCGGATGGAACTCTATGCTTAAATGGCAGGAGTTGGTTGCCATGTTATGGTGATTTGAGGACTGTGATTATGCATGAGTCCTACAAATCAAAATACTCTATTCATCCAGGTTCAGATGTATCAGGACATGAAGAAGCTATATTGGTGGCCCAATATGAAGACCGACATCGCCACTTATGTTAGCAAATGTTTGACATGTGCTAAGGTCAAGGCTGAACACCAAAGGCCATCGGGTTTGTTGGTGCAACCCAAGATACCTTAATGGAAATGGGATAATATCATTATGGATTTTATCACGAAGCTTCCTAAGTCGTCACAGGGTTATGACACCATTTGGGTGATTGTTGACTGACTTACTAAATCTGCAATCTTTGTACCAATAAAGGAAACTAATCCTATGGAAATATTGGCAAGAATGTACCTGAAAGCAGTAGTCACGAGGCATGGAATACCTGTCTCAATCATTTGTGATCACGACCCTAGGTTCGCATCAAATTTCTGAAGGTCACTTTAGAAGGCATTGGGTACAAATTTGGATATAAGTACTGCATACCATCCGCAAACTAATAGACAAAGAGAGAGGACTATTCAAACTCTCGAGGATATGCTGCGTGCTTGTGTGATCGACTTTGAAAAGGGTTGGGTTAACCATTTTCCATTAGTTAAGTTTTCATATAACAATAGTTATCATGCTAGCACCAAGGATGCACCAGTTGAAGCACTTTACGGTCGAAAGTGTCGTTCACCTGTGTGTTGAGCCGAGGTTGGAGAAGTTCAACTCACCGGTCCAGAAATAGTTTAAAAAACAACCGAGAAGGTCATTCAGATCAAGCAAAGAATTCAAGCCGCTCGTGATCGACAAAAGAGTTATGCCGATTTAAAGCGTAAGCCGATGGAATTTCAAGTTGGAGATAGAGTTATGCTCAAGGTTTCTCCTTGGAAAGGAGTGGTACATTTTGGAAAACGGGGGAAGCTAAACCCCAGATATGTTAGACCTTTCAAGGTGTTGGAAAAGGTTAGAGCCGTTGCTTACAAGCTTGAGCTTCCTCAAGAGCTGAGCAGGGTTCATAATACGTTTCATGTATCCAACTTGAAGAAGTGCTATGCCGACGAACCATTAGCCGTTCCGTTAGATGGACTCCATATTGATGACAAGCTTTATTTTGTCAAGGAACCAGTAGAGATCATGGATCGTGAAGTTAAACGATTGAAACAAATCCGTATTCTAATTGTTAAGGTTCGATGGAACTCTAGGAGAGGTCCTGATTTCACATGGGAACGTGAAGACCAATTTCAAAAGAAGTATCCGCACCTCTTTACAAAAACCGCACCGTCGTCAAGTGCCCTATCTTAAGCCTTGAGGATAAGGCTCATTTAACGGGGGAATACTATAACACCCCATGTTTTCAAGTCATTTTTCGACGTCATTTATTTCACTATTTATTTTTAGAGTTTTACGCGTGCGCTTTTAATTTGTATCGTTAAATTAAATCGCGTAAACTAAAAATCAACAATCAACGTAAACGGGCACCAAACAAATAAAAGTTTACGTCAAGCAAGCAATATATTATTTTTTTGAAAGTAATAATCAAATTTTTATATTTTATTTTTATTGGTTACGTAAAACGTTTACGTTTCGCAATTAAATACATTTAGGCATACCCGGAAGCACCAATACCTATCTATACTCAACAAAATACCCACAATTATACCCAATCTCAAAAATTATACAATTTCGTTATACATATACATATACATATGTGGCCGGATATATATAAAAAAACACAAGGAAGATATATATTTTGACTTCTAAGTAATATACCATGTGTTATAAACTTCTACAAGCAAACTCCTAACTACTACTCTTACATCTTCCAACTCTTGTAAGAGCCCACTCCCCCCTATAAGTTTCTTACACAATGGTCATTCAAGCCTAACCATGGTTAAGTTAAAGTAACCTTAGCTAGTTAAATCTTGCTATAAAAGGCATCATATTCTAACTCTTCATTCACTACTCCATTTCACTAGCAAAATATCACACAAACTCTCTCCACAAACACCCCTAGCCCACGGCTCAAATCAAACACCCATATACATTCTTAGTTTTTGATTTTACAAGTATTCTAAGTGTTCAAGGTTCATTATTAGACATATCTAAGGTGTATTGGAAGCTTGGCTTAGTGTTTAAAAGGGCTAATCAAGAAAAGTGCAAGATTAGGGTTTTCTGCGAAATTAGGGTTTTCTAATCTTGAAAGCTTGGATTTTGATTCTAAACTAGGGTTTAGATCTTGTTTCTCTTAATCATACATCATCTTAAGGTCATCTAAAAACCCTACTCTCTTTACAATTATAATTTTATATGTATATAATGTTTATATAGTAAATCACCATCTAGGAAACATATTAACATGTAAAATGGATTTTTACTTTTGATCATGGTTTGATATACTTTTTCATATGCTATATTGATGTTAAAAACATGTTGGAATGAAAGTATATACATTATACAAGTATGGTTTAATTTATAAAAGTATATATAAAATAATTGTTTAAAAGTTTATTTATTGAAGTTTATGAATAAACAAATGTGAGCACTTGATATTCTTGGACAAATGATACTAAAGGACCTAAAGTATATGGGACTTATAGTATGAAGTGTGGTAGAGGACTTGTAGCAAACTAACTAAGCTAAAAACTTATGAAAACATGTTTTAAACACATTTTAACTAAAATATCAAAACCTTCTGTCTTAATCACGAAAATAAAGTATTTATTTTATATTTTTATAAAATACTACAAGTTACAACGATCGTAGGCATATAGAGAACTCGAAAATCCGAGCTATAACGAAGAAGATACGCCATTTGCAAGTTTACGATAATAAATACTTTTATAAAAATAATTTTATAAAAACAAATTACTATTCATTGCAGAAACTTTTTGGAAAATATCTTAGTTAGATAGAACTTTTAATTACGAAGACGTGCTCGAAAGAATCACTAAAATCGGAGTTAAAACGAATAAGATATGACTTTTACGAGGTTACGACGATTAATTTTATAAAAATAGTTTTATAAAATATACATGAACAGTAAAAGTACTGTTCATCAGAGGACTCAAAAGTTATAAATTTAGTATTTTGATAAATCTTCTTAATACAAAAGCGTGGACATAAAGAACGTACAAAACGGACTTAAAACGAGAAAGATACGCACTATTTTATACTTGTGCACTATTTCCTGACGTGAATAGTGTTGGTTCGTTTTTAATAAAAAAATTTGCGAAACATTTTAGAATCACTTAAATAATATTTATACATGTTTTAAACTTTATAAATATTATTTTACGAAGGCGATTGAATTATTTATACGATTATACGAGTACAAATACATGGTTATTATTTATCAAATACGATTTAAATATTATTTCACAAATACAATTAGATGGTGATGTAGCTATATAGAATTATATATGGTATTAGTTATTCAAAGTACTTAGTACTCATACGACCTATACTTAATTAAGTTGCATTCGGACACTTACGTGACGCATTTTTCATTTTGTGACTTACATAGTTGATTCATTCACTCGAGGTGAGTTCATAGCACCACGTTTTACATTTATAATAATTTATAAGTTTTGGGGTGAGAAATATGCTTTGTTTTACAATTGAACACAAGTAGACATTTTACATTATAATTACGTGTTTGCCTAAGTAGCAATAACCATCTGAGCCCATTTATCATGAACTGTAAATTACTTGTTGTGAGCGTGAATTTTACAAATAGATCTATTTAGGATTGACATCCCCGTTCGGGTGAGTAGCGCTCATTGTGACAGTTTGCCGGACAACGAACGTATACCATGTCGGATTTGGGATGTTGCGGGTTAGAATATCATCAAGGTCAATGTTGGCAATTTATATTGCAATTCATACATGTCGAGCTTCAGTGTCATGAGCTTAGGAAACGTAATTACATTTTTGTGATGTTTGCATCTGTTGCATTATCATACACTTGGGTAATCTTGTGGTCCTACATTATACATTTTACAAACCTATGATTTCCCCAACATTATTGTTGACGTTTTAAAGCATGTTTTCTCAGGAGGTCAATGAGGTACAAGCCAAGGGATACATTGGTGGTTTTATTTTGGAAGTCATATGCATTAAAGATATGGTTGCATAACATTTTAGGGAAATATTTATTATGTGCTAGAATCTTTATCTTTTGAACAATGAACAAGTGAAGCTACGGGCTTTTGTAACAAACAATTTGTTTAAATCCAATGTATCAGTTTTACGACTCTTTTTAAGGTCGTTCTTATATATATCTTGTGCTATTGATCTATGAAGTAACACTGTCGGACCCATATTCCGCTGCGACCCAATTTGGGGGTGTTACACTTGTCAACTTTGTTTATCAAATTTGATTGTATACGCATAACGGTATAGGTCGAAACGCTCGTTGTGTACCATATAGTTTTAAAGATTTGTCTACAATCTTTATCGTTTGGTTAGAGAAATCCACTTACGTTAATTGGTAAACAAAATAGATTTGATACAATAGTAACTTAATTATTTGCATGACACACTTGATTAAGTTAAACTAATAAAAATCTTAAGTTAAACCAGTTAGTTTGTGAAAACATTTTTTGACGAGAAAACCTTTTTATAAGTTAAAGAATAAAATCAAAGATCATAATTATTACCATTGTTGTTGAATTATATGAAACTATCCGAGTAGTCATATCTCTTTATCATTGATTTTATCCGATATCAGTTACTTGTTAGTTTACTTGAAAACGTTATTATAATTTATCTTAAAAACTTGCGATTATACGAACATAACCAAATTCTTGTGGATGACTTGGTCTTACCTGAAATATTATACTACATACGTGGGTTATACTTTACCCGTGTGTTGGTTTAAAAATCAGTTAAAACTAGTCTTATAAATTTAAAGCTTTCACAACACATCAATGAGCATTTATTATTTTGCATGGGACTATCCTATAAGTAAAGACCTTATTTGATCTTGTAATCACCAACATCTCATCACTAAAAACCTGTGATTATCAGCCTTAAAACCACCATCTCTCACCACCAAAAATGGCCTCTAGTGCATCCTCATCCACCAAAAATCCACCAAGAAAACAAGCTAGAACTACCATCATTGACATATCATCAAATGAAGCATCCCCTGTCCAAGAAAAGAATCCCATTCCCACATCTCTCACCACTACTCTTTCATTGTCTCTCACACCACCAATCATCAGTCAAACACTCCCAAATCAACCTATCGAAGTTTCACCGTTGGCACCTCGAGCACTTGTGTTCTCTACTCCACCTAGCTCACCTATTGAACATCACCCTTACTTGAAATCATTAGAAGATATACCTCCAAGAAGCTCGAATCCACCACCTCCACCACCTAATCAAATCCACAACCAAACACTCCCTCAACCAAGTCTCATAGACTTTGAGCCATTCTTTGAACCTACTAATCTCTCAAAGAGAGGGAATAGATTATGTGCTCAACCCGAACCCTTCATGACTCAGGAGCAAATCTTGCAAGGGCTTGAGGAACTCCAAGACTTGTCCCAAAACATCGATACCGCTCTTCATAATTCACAAAATGTGCAGAATGGACTCTTTCCTCAAGAACCCTTTCCTCACACCTCTCATATGCCTCCACCTTCATCCTATACTTTCACCACCTTCCAAACACTCCAAACTACCATACCACCACCCGACCAATACTTCCACCATCACAAACCTTTGTCCCACTTGATCAATCCTTATGGATTGAAGGACCAGCATCCATCCCTTAACCACAAGAACATTCTTGTCCCCATTTCCAACGCACTCAAACTCTCGTTCATGAAGTTCAAGATGAAATGCGTTTTATGCTCAACCACATTCTTGATCGCCTCAACCACCTTTCTAACCAAAAACTGTGAAATAGTGATAGCAAGATTCAAAGACCGTAGGATTTTATTATAAGTTGGTAAAATAAAACTATGCCATGATTTTATATTTTCATGTACTTAATGTTAGAAATAACATTGTATTTTTACTTCATGGTTGTTAAGTTCGTGTAATCATTATCGAAAAGCTTAGTTATGCTTACTTGATTTCTCTCTTGCTTAATGACGATCTTTGTTCAATTATGAGTCAATGTTTGGCTGATGCTTGATTTGCTAAATTGATGTTTGAATAATTGATCCAATTTTTGAATAGTTGTTTCCCGTTAAAAGTTAGAAAAGCTATCTGTAGCTTCAAGTGAGCCGGTACCTTTCCTTAAGGAAGGCAGGTTCCATATAGCAACGGAACCGGATGTACAGGGTTAAGGTTTTAATTCTTTATTCTTAACTATGCGTGAAATATTTAGAAATAACCTTGTCTCTTCAACATTTTCTTTTGTAGCATTCAAAATCCATTTGGATTCCTTGACACCCTCATTAAGGGGGAGCTTTCGTTAAGGGGGAGCATGGCATTCGATTCTCATTTGACCTGACTTTCGTCGGTTCTTCTCATATTTATTATTTTATAGCATTGCATACTTTGGTTAGTTTTTCTTCGACGCTCTTTTTGTTTCGACAAAAAGGGGGGAAAAGAAGTAAAAATTCCAAACTAAAACTTATAAATTTTATAGTTTACTTCCAATAAGTGTATGTTTTGTCATCAACAAAAAATAAGCCGTAAAAACATTTATTTATATATTACGATCTCTCCGTGTTTTGTAGATGACAATCATAAAATCATTGAAAGTAGAAAATTAAGTTTATATATTTTAAACCAATAGTTTTCTAACTAAATAAGGCATCATACATCATCCATCAATTTTATCATATTCATCGTTCGCATCATTTGTCATCATGGTCAACGTCCACCATTATATAACCTAAACTACACATGTCATGATTTGTCGTCTATACGCTTTTTACAATCAACTCGGATACTTTTTTGAAATAACAAATGCATCTTTACATGTTTAAACAAACTTATAACTTTTGGTAACTTGTATTTTCATTAAGAAAACAAGTGTCTTGAACATTTTATTTCTCTAAACAACATGTTATTACATAACTAATTTGAAATAAAAGTTCCATTCAATTAAAGATAATTTAAAATAAAAGTAACTTTACATCATGCATTGCATCATCTAAATCTTAAAAATCCCTCAAAGATTACAAAAGATTTTTTAGCGAAAATTCGTATCTAGTGTCAGTCAACCGGTTCTAATTGCATATTTTGGTTGTCGGTTACATTTCTAAGGATAAGTACCGCCCTAAACCGACACAGTTCGTGACGGTACCGGTGAACAGTAGTAACCGGTTCCATGTGTTTACACTGGACGGTACCATCCTATGGAAGGTACCGTCGTGAACCAGTGAACAGTAACAACCAGTTCTCTTCCTGTATACTGGCCGGTTCCATCTTAGAGAATGAACCGTAGGAACCGTGCTATAGTTTCGAATTTTGGCTATAAATACCAAGCTAATTCTCTTGTTTTATCATCCATTCACACACACATTTTCCTTTGCATATTCTAACTTCTGATCTTAGATCATATTTCATTTCATGTTTTAGTTTTGGTGATTTTCTTAATAGGAGAAGATGTAACCAAGTTTGCATACGGGATCAAGCCTCAAGTTTACTTGTCACAAGCACCTATCATTCATATTCAAGATCTATCTACTGATCTTATGCATCACATTCATTCAAATCATTGTTGTAATGTGTCGATGGTGTTTAGGTTAGTTTTAGTAGGCTAGAATGTAGGATTTCGGATGTGTGTTGAAAAGGGTGTAAGGTTGGTTCTACCTATGATTAGAACTCGGTATTTAGCTACCGAATAAAGGGTAAGCGATGTAAGGTTGGTTCTACCTATAGTTAGAACTCGGTATTTAGCTTAGTACCGTTAAAAGGTCTAAGCGACGTAGGGTTGGTTCTACCATGCTAAGACCCGATATTTAGCTTTGTACTGTTAAATGGTAGCGACGTTGTGAGGCTTCTCCGCCGGTGAATGGAGATTGGTGTCTAGTGATTTTGAACTCTTGAGTAGGTGACTCAGGGAGTGAAGTAGCGCAAAGAAGGAGTCCTTGTAGCCGAACCACTATAAATACGTGTGTCATATATATCCTTTACTTTTATCTCGTATTTACATTCATATGCTCATCCAATCTTTACTGTCACAAGATCTAATAAATATTTGTCTAAAAGTTTTTGAAAATTAAATTTTAATTGGTTAAACTATTCAACCCGCTTTCTAGTTTTCCACAATAGTTCTCATAAAAGAATGCATTTAATCCTCACTACAAAACTCTTAACACTTAAATATCATTGATCAAAGAGATTGAAATACAATGAACTGAAGAAGGTAATAAGATGCATATTACAGAATACAAAGACAATGAATATTTGAGAGAGAAAACAAAGAATGCGTGTGAAGTTCTAGCCCCTTAAGTTCTGGCCCCTTAACACCAAGATACAAACCGGTCCCTTAAGTTCCGGCTTTCTTCAAATCAAGCTAAAACTTCACAAACAACTTTCATTTGTCCAACTTTAAACCGTGCACTTTAAAAACAAGAAACCAAGACAAAAACAATATGACAAATGCTAAGTAATCTATACAACTTAACACTTAATGATGTAGCCTTTAAGGGATATTTTTCATCTATTGATGACAAGATATGATATGAGTATACTTGTTTTCTTCGGGAGATACTTTGTGGATAATTTAATGGTCGTATATTGGTTTTTAATACAAAAAAGTAATACAATAATTCCTAATACAAAAGAGATAGTTAAGTTGTTAGATGAGATAGTTTAATGAGTTATTATTATGAAGCATGTTCGTAAGAAGGGGGTTATAACAAATCATAAAAATGAGATTGTACGCACTAGGACGGTGTGTGTGGTGGGGGGGGGGAGGTATGACAATATTTGGATATGAAAACATGAATTCAAGTATAAGAATATATATCTAATGCACTTTTGAACTTCAAAGAAAATCAAAACGTTTTGAAATTCCAAACATATAAAAATAGATATAAAAATACAAATAAATATTTACATCATGTACAAATAATATCCCTAATACAAAAGAGATAGTTAAGTTGTTAGATGAGATAGTTTAATAGTTATTATTGTGAAGCATGTTCGTAAGAAAGGGGTTATAACAAATCATAAAAATGAGATTGTATACACTAAGACGGTGTGAGGGTGTGTGTGTGTGTGGGGGGGGGGGGGGTAAGTATAAGAATATATCTCAAATGTGCTTTTGAACTTCAAAGAAAATCAAAACGTTTTGAAATTCCAAACATATAAAAATACAAATAAATATTTACATCGGGTACAAATAATATCCCTTAACGATCACTGATTTTATAAAGTAACCGGAGATGAGCACCTTAAACCCGTAAGAAAAAAAACTGAAGACTAATCTAATAACATACTAGATGTGAGGGAAATAGATTGTTTTAGTGAGAGAAAGGGTTGGATGAACACTTAGAGAGAGAAAGTAAACTTATATTAATGTATGTAAAAATGAGTAACCAACCACCTCTCCAAGGCATGGAGAGGTGTTTATATACTTACAATGGATGGTGGGCTTGGGCTTGCATGGGTTTATCCATGGGCCTTTAGCTAACTAACTATGTAAGTTTCCAAAAATTACTTAACGAGCTAACGACAGTTATCTATGGAAGCGACCGACAGTTTCCTAGGAATTTCGTATTCCTAACAATCTCCCCCTAAGGGAGGTCGCTCCATTTTACAAAAACTTAAACTTAGCATACTATGCTTTAACTTTAGTCTTGAGCTCGTTTAACTTCAATCATTAACTTGTGATTTGATGGAGTGATCATAGACTTTATGTCTTGAGCTTGTTCCTTATCTTGTCTTGAATGTGATCTTGAACACCTTGAAATCATCAACCAAGCATAATCTCATTTCTCCATCTTGTAAATTTTTCCACCATGTGATCTTATGACTTCTGGACCGACATGCTCATACCTTTCTTGATTTGTTGACTTGAAAAGCTTTAATGTTGCATCTTTCTTGAAATTCTTTAACTTTAACACTTCGTCACTTCGAGATAGACGTTCAGTTTCAGAGTGACGGAAACTTCTTTGAATTCTTTGACTTTAATACTTTGTCACTTTAAGAAAGACGTTTGTTATCAGAGTAGCGGAAGTCTTGAAACATGTACTTGAGCTTTCATGATGTCTTTATGTTTGTCGGTTGGGTATAAGCATGTGGCTCTGAATCTTGTGAGTCAGCTAGAATCAGGTACCTTCACCTCCATCTTTAAGTATCATGCATTAAAACAGTTAGCAATAAAGCGAGGGGACGAATATGGCTTTGTCATTCACTCGTGTTTAGTTGGAGTAACCTTCGAATCCATGAGGATCGACTTGTGATCAGGTAGATTCAATTTAAGAAGAATCTTCTTGACAGGATCTCCAGCTGAAGTATCGAATCTTTCTAACACATGTGTATTAGATTCATCAAACTCAGCATGTTCTCATTATCAGAACGTCTCAAAGTAGATAGCACGATAAGAGTGAACCAGCGAGTTACTATCTCACCGATTGAAAAAATAAAAAATTGATTTGAAAATCAATCGACGTGTCACTTGCTAAAGTGGTTTTGTGACACATCAAGAGTGTTAATCATTTCAAAAATTCATCAATCGTTGATCCATATCCTGAAACAAGTTTGATTCATATAGAATCGCACCGTTGTTGCTTTCCAGTTGTCACAAGTTTGATTCATAAGAATCACACAAGTCACCTACCATGAGCTTGTTTGATGTTGGCTCAAGCAGAATTTCCATCTTCATTGTGAATGATATCACTCGGATGTTCTGGAAAAATCACAAGGATAATGCGTAGGACTCTTAATATATATCTTGTTATTCACGTTGTGTGACTTAGCAAGCATAATTTGACAAGTGTCCTAATGAGATTTATGGATGATCTCTTTTGGCTCTAGACTCAATAGTGCATTTTAATTTTAGTGATCGAAGGCTGAAGTAGACTGCCACCTTTTTAATATCAACTAACTTAGAGTGAGAAAGTTAATACAAATGCGGGTAATCTCCGTGAGAAATGAAACAAGAGTCTGTTGAGAGACCTTGAGTGGCTAGGGAGGGTTGTGCATAGTGTCACTGGGTCCATGACTGTCTTCAATGTCAAACAACAACTTAGTGTTTCCGATAGTTTATGTATTGACCCAGTTTCTGCCTAAGTGTATGGAGGGCTTCTTTCTTTTCACCCTTTATCCTTACATTTCTTTTTCATTCTTCAACCCCTTCAATGCTTACCGAGACTTCATAACTAACACCTTGTTGGGTTTGTTCCAATGTTAGCTCCATCTCAGTCGACATTATTCCCGATTCTCACTTTTTCTCCTTTTGTATCATACCTAAGGACTTCTACACTAACTAGTGGATATCCCTGGGTAGATCCCTCTGGTTCTGGCTGGATCATGGGATTTGAATACCTATGCCTAACCACCTTATAACTCCATAAATTTAAGTACATGGTCGGTCTTTTGGGTATTCCATCACAATCAAAACCAAAATCATTGAAAGAGTTCAATCAAAGTGTATTGATTTAAAAATATCAACAAGATTAACACCTTTGAAAGTTTTTTCATCATCACAAAAAGCTACCCGTTAACATGTGCACCGAATCGTAGTACATGCTAAGTGTAAGTGCATTGAGTCTATTTTTCTTTATATGACACATTTCATACAAGTTAGATTCATTTAATAACATGTCTCCCCTTAATCCGATAATGATCACAAACCCTAGATATTTTAGATATCAATTTATTAAATGTTCGGTGGACAAATGTTACATACTATCTATCAAGCAACATTTAATGCTCCCCCTTAATTTTTGAGGGTATATAAGATAGTGCTGAGTACAATAATTTGAAATATTTTGAATTTACTAAGAAATTCTTGAAAATTTTGTACTCAAGCACTACTTATTATCACCATAAAGTCTACACTACATATATATAAATATCACAAGTTGTTTATTAGGTACAAGGTTTGACCTGTTATGATGAGGACATCATATGATAAATCATATGGTCCTTTGTAGGAGCCGAAAGTCTCCCTCGTACGGTCTCCCACCAACAAATTTCTCCAAACTCAGCATAATCCTCCTGGTCTTTAGCTGTTTGTTAATTTCCTGGATCATAGCTCCTGCTTTGTCTTTGTCACTTTGTCTCCAGATAGTCTGTGGCAGATACTCCATCTGAAGTCCCTTTAGACAATCATTAAGAGCAGTCCGAACATCATAAGTGTACCATCACTAAACTTATGTAGTTCATCAATACGCATCAATCTGTTCTTTTTATCTTTGTTCTGGTAAATGAAACCTCTGGGATTAGAGTATGTTGTGTAAGCTTCCCTTATTTTAAGATATGGTCTGTACGTATCTGGCTTAGGTGCGGTTGAGCTTCTTTTGGTAACTTCAACATCCTCTATGAATAATCTAAGAATCTTCCACACGCCTGTGGATGACAACGCTTCTTGTGAACATTCTTAAGGAGACATTAAAAGCTAGGCGTTCTTTAATGGTGAGATTTGTTAACTTGCCTTGAACAAGAAGAAGCAGCATATCTTTGATGTCTTGAATACGAAGCATGTTGAAATCGCCTTCCTTGAATTTGTACAATTTGTCATCATCCCTACGACATTATCCAAACAAGATTGCTTATATTTATGCCAGTCGTGACTATTTCAAGCTTGTGTGACAGCAATTATCATGCTTTGGAGTAGACATCTCGACAAATTCCCTGTTAAAACCATAGAATTATTGTCCGTATATTCTCCCCCTGATGTTGAGATTCCCCAAAGTCATGTTTTCATAGCCTAACCGTCATTCTGAATTCACATTCTGTTAGAGACCAAATCTTTAATCCAATTGATTTCTCCGTAAATCTGCAGCCTTTGACTTCGTTAATGAAGTTGCAATATTTATTGGCTTGATCATTGAAGTGGTATATTTTTGGCTTGAGACACCACCACTTAGATATTCAAGGTCATTGTTGATGAAGTGATCAAAAGGTACGACATGACGACCTTGAGAATTAGGTATCAATGGAAGTGGCTTTCGTAGATCATGTGGATATTGCTGACCTTTAGGGTTGTTCCAGTCTAATTGATTAGTGGTTGCCTTATAGACTTCTTCAAAGAAGTATTCGAGCTCCACCAGACTCTTGCATGATCCTTTTATCAGCTCGAATGTTGGACCGGCTAACAATTCTGGAGTTAAAGTATCAACTTTAATCCGGTTCATCATGAATGCTGAGAAGTCAAGAGGAGTGTCCATCAGCTCATTAAAGGACTCACGCGAATCTTCCATCTAGGCAAAAGAGCTTAGCCAAGGTTGAACAGGTCCATGAGCATCAGGAAAAGTCTTGTTCCAATCATGATCTAGAGTAGGAGGTTTTGCTGGTTTCTAAAACCAATAAGGAAGCTGAGAGGTCTCTTCATTAGGTTGATCATCAGTAACTTCTGTTTCGAACTCTTGATGTGCGGGTTCGTCTAAATCTTTAGTAGTGTGCATTGGCTCCTCTGCTTGAGCAGACTCGCCAGCAGTCTTGTGATGAGATTTGGACCCTTCAGTTTACTTGCCAGTAGTCTTGGAGGTCTTTTCCTTTGGTTCACTGGTTGACTCTGGTTCTTTTCCAGCTCTTCTTCTCTTGGACCCCCGGTTTGATCCAGCGGAGGGTTCTTTGTTTATCCTCATCATCTCTACGTCTTTTAAACGAAACAGTATCTCTATAAGTGTCAAGTATGAGCTTGTCACTTTCGTAAGAGTTAACTAGTGTTTTGTAGAGATTCTTTTGTTCATCATATCTATGGATTGACTTATTGCTCTCCATCTTGTCTATGAGAATCTTCTTTAGCTCTAATTCAAATAGGTTGATGGCTACAGCATGAGATGTCTTAGATTCATTGGATAAATGAGTCAGAAACTCAGCTTCGAGTTGTTCATTGATAGTCTTCTCAATTTTCAACAAAATCTTAGAGACTTGAGCTTTAACTTGATCCTTGATTATTTTTTTAATGTTATCATCAAGTTTATTGATGAAGTCTGCATTTTCAGCTTAGGCTTCATCTCTGAGTCTTTCGGATTGTAACTGAACAACTGTTTTGATAGCTTCATGCATCTTGTTGGCAAGGTACGCATCAACAATGCCAGGAATTAAAGAAATTGCTGCAACAAATTGATTCGTTTGATTAAACTCTGAGAAGTTAATTTCCAAAGTTTTTAGTCTATGGTCAAACCCGAATAAAGAGCCAAAGTTGGGAAGATCTTGTAGTGAGAAGCTTGGAACAGTTGGTGGTGTGGGAACTGGTGTTTGTTACAGATGTGTGATGAGAGGAGTGGGTGGTAGAGGAAGAGTTGTTACAGATAATAGAGGTGGCTCAGCAAAAGTAGTAACCGGAAATCTACTAGTGAAGTTGACTCAATGTTTAGATTAAATAAAGAGTCAATACCTGTGTCTGGACTAGGGTTGAGCATGTTTGAAACGAAGCCAGATGACACAGAATAACTGTGTTGTTGACCTTCTGGATTGACCAGAGTTATGATCACATGAGTTTCTTCTATTACTTGAGTAGTTTGAATGATAGTGAGTGAAGCATCCGTCATTTCAGTATCTCTTCCCTCCAGATTGGCGTTTACGTCCCTGTATAATGCATCCACTTCTGCTTCTTCATTTGTCTCTTCTTCATTCATCTTATCTCCCTCAACATTTGCATCTTGAATTTCTTCATCACTGTCTTCATCATTAGTAGATTTAAAATGGGAAGGTGTTTGAACCCGAGGATCAAATCTATCTTCTTCTTTATTTTCTTCATCATGAGTGGAAAACTTATGATGAACGAAGTCATCACCATCGTTGTCTGAATTAGTTTGCTCATCATCGTCATTCACGACTACTTCATCATCATCCTGCTCTTCACTAGACTTCCAAGAGATTTGCTCGTCATCAGATCCATATGTTGGTACATCGGGAACCCCTGGTATATCACTAGTTCCTTCATTTGCACCTGAGCCGCTGGCGTGAGAGCTATGAGTTTGTATCAGGCTTCTTTTAGTGGCTAGCTTCATTTGTTCTTCTTTTGTTAAAGCAACCTCAGATAGCACTGTTAGACCTTTAGCTTTAGACGTCTTTGCAGGTTGCTTCTTCTTTGCAGTTATAGCCGCCTTAGCAGAAGTCTTGAGTCTTTTGCCTTTAGCAGTTGGAGGAGTTTTTGACGTGTTAGATCCAACTTGCTTCTTCTTGACACTTGCTTTTATTTTTGGAGGTTCAGCTTCAGAAGCAATGGCATAGTACTCTTTGTAGGATTCGGAGTTTCTGATATCTTCATTCGTCAATTCATTAGGCAAAATGGCATCATACAGTTGTGTATCCTCATGCCTAGAGACAACCTTTATCGTGGTAAACATGTAGTCATCCCTAGTATAGTGCCAATTTACACTGTTTAGTCTTGAAATTGATTGATCCTTAGTCATGAAGAAGTTGACGATGACCTTGGTGAAGCGAGGGTAGTACATCTCATTACTCTTCTTGACATTCTTGTTTTCTACTTGATAAAAGAAATCTTCCCACAGAAGGTAGGCATAGTCTATGTTCTTCTTATGGTACATGCCCCAAAGGATTTGAGCTTGAGATAGTCGAAGATTGTCATATCTGGTACTTTTTCCACTTATACATTTGTTGATAACCGCAGCAAATGATCTCCAAGGTTGATGCAACTTGTTTACATTGACATCGATGATCACTTTAATCTCTCCACTATGACCAAGATCTCTTAGAAATGTGAGAATTGCCTCTTCAAAGGGTAGTTCCTCGAATTGTTGATTAGGGAGTTAAGGGCATATCTGAAGCATTGCTCTGAAGTACTCAAGATTCACAATATGTTTCTTATTGTTTATCTTGAAACGAATTGAGTGGTGATGAACTTTAGCAGTGGCCCAAAACTCGTACATGTATATTTCTAGAACATCAGCTGAGATCTAGAATGCCTTGTAGAAGGGAGTGAGTTTCAACACATCATAGACCACTTGAAGAGTCGCTTCTTTGGACTTGAGATCTGAGCTTAGTCGAAGATTACTTTTGCCAATCTTGAGTCGGTTGGCAGGAGCAACTAAAGCGTCATCTGATGCAATCTGTTCAGCTCTTGTGGTGTCCATGGTTCTGCTTAAGAAAGAATCAATACAGTTTTTATATAACTAAGTTTATATATAACTATATAGACCTTTTATCTGAACGTTTTATGTTTCATCATGATGTGAAAATTAGGACCTTTAAAACTTTTAGCACTTAAAAAGATATATTCCTCTGAATGGCAACTTAGATAGACTTATGAGCTTAAGGAATTAAGGCAACTACTTTGACAATTTAGGAATCGTGGTTTTTTTCTAACTAGTAGAGATTTAAGATAACCTAAGTTGTATTTTAGTTAACCTTGACATTACCTTGCTTATAAGACTATTTTAAGCTGATTTAGATAGCATAATTAACTAATTTTAATTAGCCGGCTAAATTAAATTTTAGTTTACCTTTAAATTGAAATTTTGATCTTAAGTGTTTTTGTTCTATATCGATTATCGTCTTCTGCATGTGACACTGAGTACTACAACGTAACTCCTTTAAGTGATAGTTAACCAGGTCTGCAACCAACCACCCCTCCATAAAGGACATGATTAGTTTGGTTCCCAAAGAGCTTAACTAGATCGGGACTCAAAAAATTAGACTAGTTTGATTCTCAAAGAACATGTCTAGATCGCGGGACTCAAAGAATTGGACTAGTTCGGTTATCAAAGAACATGACTGGTTCGGGTCTCAAAGAACATGTCTAGATCGGGTCTCAAAGACTTTTGTCTAGATCGGGTCCTAAAGGAACTGACTAGATCGGTTCCTTAAGGAAGCGACTAGATCGGTTCCTAAAGGAATAGACTAGATCGATGCTTGAAAGAAAACGACTAGATCGGGTCCTAAAGGAAGCGACTAGATCGGTTCCTTAAGTAACATCAACTCGTTCGGTTCCCAAAGCATTCATTTAGATTGGTTTCCAAAGATACAACTCGTTCAGTTCCTTAAGAAGGTGAACTAGATCAGTTCCCAAATATTGTGAACTAGATCGGTTCACAAAGATAATGGCTAGATCGGTTCCCACAAGAAAAGACGACTAGTTTGGTTTCTCATATAACTTTAGAAACATGAATTTTTAGGCATTAAAACTTGTAACTTTGACATTCTCAGCATAAGGAAAACATTTAGGCACAATATACCATCTTGAATTCACATAATCATCAAGAGCATACAACAAACTAGCATTTTTTATCATTAACGCACCTATTTTCAAGAAACTACAAGCAAGGGTAAGTTTTTATGGCTTATTATCATTCAATAACGAGAATACAATCTTCTTTGCATAAAACCCAAAACCTTTCTACATTCAAGCTTAGAATCTTAAATTTTCGATCGAAGACATGGCAAGAATAGATTCATATAAATTCCAAATAAAAAAATTGCTTTAAACGATGCATCTACACACCAATGGCATCAAAATCCCTCAATCAATTTGAAGATTTGAACACTTTTGAATTTTTGAAACCCTAATTTGAAAATTAGGGTTCTTTGAGTTCAAAACTGATGAAATTAAAAAAAAACTCTTTCAAGGATTGAGATGAATCATGTGTGTAGGGGGGGGGGGGGGGGGGGGGGGGGGGGGGGGGGGAGGGGAGGGGGGGTGGTGGGTTGTGGTGGGGGGGTTTGGGGGGGGGGGGGGGGGGGGGGGAGCAGGGGGAGGGGAGTGGGTGACAAGGGGGGGATTTGTTAGTATGGGGTGGGGTGTGGGATGGGGGATGGGTGGGGGGGGAGGATGGGGGGGGGGGGGGGGGGGGGGGGGGATGGGGGGGGGGGGGGTTGGGGGGGGGGGGGGGGGGGGGGGGGGTTGGGGTTGAGTTGTTGGGTTGTGGTGGGGGGGTGGGGGGGGGGGTTGGGGGGGTGGGTTAAGTGTGGTTGGGGGGGGGGGTTTGGGGGTGGTTAGTAGTTGGATTGGGGGGGTGTGGGGGGGAAGGGGGGGGGTAAGGGGGGGAAAAGATTGGGATTTAGAGGTGATTGGGGAGTTTAGGTTTTTTATGAGGCTTAGACAAATAAGCAAAAAGCATAAATAGTCCGTAATGTTTAAACTAAAGTACCTAAGAAACTTATATTTGCATAATTACTCCCTAAAGGCAAAAATGCATAACATTTAAGGCACACGAAAGCTAAGCACAATTATATTTCCTTAAATGATATTCTGTTATTTGTTTAAAAACCTTTTTCCAATTAAACTCATGATTATTATGAAGAAGAATTTTTTGACATTTTCTCCCCCTCAAACAGTGACCCGTTTTCTATTTAAAGAGTTGAGTCCAATTGTTTAAAGAAGTCGAAGTTTCTGAGAACACCTTTCTGAGAAGGAATGGTATTATCTTGAAAAAAAACAAACACTAAAAATAAGATTTCTCTTATTTTAACACATAAGCGCACTGACACGTATTCTCATGGTAATATAGGAAGCACGAGTTGTGTTCAACGTAAAACACCAGCCTTGTATGATCAAGAAAGTAGACCATGGATATGAACCCGAGAAATCAATTCCGTAGAGAGACCAAGTTTCCGGGGTGGGGGGGGGGGGGGTGGGGCGGTTGTGGAGGGGGCCGGGGGGATAGGGGATGGGATGGGTAAGGGGGGGGGGGGGGGGGGGGGGGGGGGGGGGGTGGGGGGGGGGGGGGGGGGGGGGGGGGGTGTGCTTAGGGGGGGGGGGGGTGTTATGGGGTTTGTAGTGTTAGGGGGGGGGGCATTGTGGGGGGGGGGGGGGGGGGGTGGAGATGGGTTTGGGGAGAGGTTAGGGGGGTGGGTTTAGGGAGAAGGGTAGGATGGGGGGTATTAAGAGGGGAGATGGGTTGGTTGGGTATGGGGGAGGTGTTAAGGTTGGGGATGAGTGTGGATGTTTAGGGGGGGGGGGTGGAATTGTGTAAGATGTGAGGGGGTGTAATGGTTGTTTAATTTTTTTCTTTGGGGGGTTGGTTTAGTGTGTGTTTTTTTGTTGTTCATGTTTGTTATTATTTAGTTTTTTGTTTTGAGTGGGGGGTTTTTTTGGGGTGTTAATTTGTTTTAAGTGGGTTTTTGTGTTTTGTTTTAGTAATAATAGGTTATGATTTGGATGTGTGAAATTGGGGGGTTGGTTAAGTAGTTTTAGAAGATGTAAATGATGTTGATGTTTAAGTGTATGTAGGGAGAGGAATTAGGTGATATATGTACCTTTGATACTGAAGTGTTAAAAGTAAAGGTATTCACCCCATTCAAATCTCTCCTATAAAAGGGAAAGCGGATGTCTATATCTTCGACCTAGAATGTTGAACATTGTTGCAAGCTTAAGCAATAGCGCTTTGGTTATCACAGTACATTGGATTTTATTGAATCCAAGGCCATAATCCGGTAAACTGTGATCTCATTCCAAGGATTTGGCACAACAGCCCCGAAATAGCAAATATATTCACTTCCGTACTGGATATCCGCACAGAGCGCTTTTCTGCCTTTTTGATGACTACTAACAATCTAGCTCCCAGAACTGCATAAATACCAGATGTGCACGCTGTATCTTGACAACCAAAATGATCCGCAACTGCAAAAAAAATGACTGTTAGTGCAAGGAAAATCCTCGGATACCATAGTCCCCGATTAACGGTTTCCTAAGAATCCCGAAAGAGCATTTTGAACCGCAAGTACAGTTGCATTTCGGTAGGCCTAGGCTATACCAGGCACACAAGGCATATAGAAAATTATATGTCTAGGTCTACTGGCTGTGAGATAAAGGAGGGTGTCAATCATGCCACGATAGTGTGACAGATCAACTGCTTTCCCTTCTTTATCCTCGTCCAGTTTGGATTTTTCCACCATGGGAGTATCCACTGGGTCACAAGAGTTAAAACCGTATTTCTTTAAGGATTCAAGGGCATATTTTGACTGGTTAATAAAGATGCCTTTGAGATTTTGAAAAATCTCTAGTCCTAAGAAAAATGAGATTTTGCCCATCATTGACATCTTAAATTTTGAACACATGATTTTAGCAAATAGGTCACAAAGTTTAGGTGTAGATGCAACAAAGATAATATCATCGACATATACTTATACCAGAAGTAATTCTTTGCCTTCCTTACGGATGAACAAAGTAGGATCCACTGAGCCTTTAGAGAAGTCTTGGGATATCAGGAACGAAGACAACATGTCATACCATGCGCGTGGAGCTTGTTTCAACCCATAAAGAGCTTTCTTTAGCTTGTATACGTGATTGGGGTTATCTGGATCCACAAAACCGTCCGGTTGGCTTACATAAACCTCTTCTCGTAAATTACCATTCAGAAACGCAGTCTTGACATCCATTTGGTATACGACCATGTTCATGTGAGCGGCAAACGTGAGAAAAATCCTTATAGCCTCTAATCTTGCAACCGGAGCAAAAGACTCTTCAAAATCAATTCCCTCTTCTTGACGGTAACCATGAGCCACTAATCGAGCCTTGTTCTTTAGAATACCTCCCTGTTCGTCTAGCTTTACTTTGTAGATCCACTTCAAAGTAAGAACCATAACTTTGTCTGGTCGGGGTACGAGCTCCTATACTTCAAGGAGTCCAAACTCATTGAGCTCTTCTTGCATTTCTTCGATCCAGCAGGATTGAGTCAAATCATCTTTATACGTCTTGGGTTCAACTGCAATGAGGAAAGCGTCGTAGTAACAGAAAAGTGCTTGCTCATGTATTTGTAGCCTTGTGGAAACTGGTCTAGCGAGTTCACAGATTATGTTTTCAAGTGGATGATCCTTATCCAATTGCTATTATTTCAAAATTTGGTGATCATGGATGCACATTGTATGAATAGAATGCCCGTTTTGATGAAGATTATCAGAAGGAACCTTCTGGATTAAGGACTACCAAGTACGGATCAGTACCCATATGTTCAACTTCAACATCATGATTGTCTTTAACATCGTTAGGAATGAGGGGCGGTTGAGTTTCAGGTGTTGTTTGAGAGTTACTTGGTGATGGTGCATCTTGGTCAACAGTTGTTGAAGAAGGTGAACCGGTTGATGTTGTTCCCAAACTTGGATCTTGTGCCTTAGGTTATAAGGTTATTGTTATCTTGGATAAACACAAGGTAACAATGAGAGAAACTTTGTTAATGAGTTTCACCAAAAGGCTAAGCGGAATAGAACCTTATAGTGTTCAAAAGATAACAATGAAATGCAATGAAAAAGTGAATAACAAAAAAGCTTAATATTATTAAGAGAATTATACAGTACTCGACCGTATAAGGTTTACAAAACCTTAACGCTATGAGAGTAGTATGTGGAAAGAGTGTATATATGATGAGGTGCAGTAGCGTTGAAGTCATTTCTAATTCTAACCTAAGGACTCCCAATTAAGCACAAGGAGTCCTGTACAAGATAAGACCTAAACTGTATCTCCTAAATAAAAGAGATATACACAAGATACATTCTAAATATAACAATAACGCATCTTTGACTCTGAGTAATCCTTATCTTCAATCAGTAGTGGAAAGTCTTCAAGCAGTGGAAACCTTGGCAGTGGTAGAGATACCACAATAGTGGGAAAAATCCTATCAGTGGAACCCAAATTACAAGCATGGAATGCCTTAGCATTTTATTCCAACAATCCTCCCCTAAACTTGATACTTCATCTATATGTCAAGTTTCTAGAATAAAATGATTATCTGGAGAGGAAGACTTCAACACCTTATCCCTTCTTTGCTTTTGTTCACTAATTAAGTTGATCATCTGAATTAAGTCATCATCAAACTCACTTACTTCCCTTATGATCAAGCATCCGTTCTGAGTGTCGTCTTTGGAAGGGGATACCAACATCACAAGCATGTTATAGATAATCAATACCTTATTCCATTATCAAGCAGTGTAACCCTACATGATTTGTACAACCTCCAACTCTTAATAGGTGCTTCAAACTGCCATAAACCATCAGTAGCAACAGGTTCAAACATGACCTTTAAAGGCCAGAATAGACATTTTTCTCGTCACTCCTTTGGGCAATCGTCCTTAAACCTATCTTTGACCAGCTTCCATAGAGTCACCATGTCATCTCTGTCAAATTCCTTAAAGTATAGCCTCAAAATAAGGATATGCCTTTGGTGCCGACCAACTCTAAAAATCTGATAAACGCTCCCTTAGCTCTTGTCTTTGAAGATTTTCCAGTCATATTTGGTGCTTGACAACTGAAGAGTAATATTCCACTAAGGATTCCTTGTCCTTACTAACACTACCCATTGTTGAAGATTTATGATCTTATCATGATCAATCACTTCTTTTTATTTTAACATAGGGTGGGGGGGGGTCATGGTATATTCCGTGTCAGGGGGGGGGGGGGGACTGATGGTGGTGGCGGGGTGGATCTGGATGGGGGGGGGGTTCAACTGTTTTCAATCTCTTAGCTCTTTCCTTTTCTAATAGAGTGCCTGGCCTCTTGAATCTTTCACTTTTTAGCTTGGAATCCATAGGCATAAAATCTTGTATGCTTTCCCAAACTGGAATGAAAGTCTCTTCAATCTGCTCAAATGTCACGCCCTTGAAGTCTTTTGTCTTCCATCCAGCATGACTTCTCAGGACTGATGTATAAAATTTCATTCTGTCAATCTTGGATGCTAACTTACTTTGTTGTGCTTGATATTTCTTAATTTGAGCTAGATCCTTCTGATATTTGGTAAGCTCTGTGATTAACTCAATCTTATCCTCCAGAGACAGAACATCTTCAGCTTGTGCATATTCCTTCAAATGTTTAGCAATCACTTCATTGCTTCTGTCAAGTTCATCAATCATCATTTTGAGCTCTCCTTCATGTAGTCTGGCGGGGGTGGGGGGGGGGGCAGGGGGGGGGGGTGAGGGGGTAGCGAGGAGGGGCCTTGTGGGGTGGGGGGGATGCATAGGCTCACATCGCCATTTGGTTTTTTGGGGGGGGGGGGGGGGGGGGGGGGGGGGGGGGGGGGGGGGGGGGGGGGGGGGGGGGGGGGGGGGGGGGGGGGGGGGGTGGGTGTGGGGGGGGGTGGGCTTGAGGGCGATTCTTCCTTCAATTTCTCTAGCAGCTGTTCACCTCTTTGTTCTCTTGAAGCCTTCTGTTTAGTTAGTTTTTGCAGGTTCCATTCATGATTCCTTTGCCCTTGTCTGAGGGGTGGAAGGTGGGGGGGGGGGGGGGGGGGGGGGGGGGGTGGGGAGGGGGGGGGGGGGGGGGGGGGGGGGGGGGGGGGGGGGAGGGGTAGGGTTGGAGGGGTGGGAGGGGGAAGGGGGGGGGGAGGGGGGGAGGGGTTGGGGTGGGTACATGATGGGGGGGGGGGTATTGAGAAGGGGGGGGGGGGGGGGGGGGAGGGGGGGGGGATGCTTTGTCCTGCTGTTAATGGTGTACAACAAGCATGGTTTGTAGTGATAACAGCAGTAGTGGAATCCTTTTCACTAGCAGTGGCAACAACAGTGGGAAGAAATAAACTAACATGGGGAACTGGTGGACTAGCAGTGGTAAAAACTTCCTTCAAACCTCCATTGGCTAGTATATTAACAGCTCCCATAGTATTGGGATTGGGGGGGGGGGGGGGGTTATGGGGGTTCCGGGGGGGGGGGGGGCGGGGGGGGGGCATGGTGTGGGGGGGGGGACACAGCGGGGGGGGGGGGGGGGGGGGGGGGGAGGGAGGGGGGGGGGAGGGTAGGAGTAAAGGGGGGGGGGGGGGTGGGGGATTGGGGGGGGGGCGTTTTGTTGTTATCCCTTTCAATGCCAAAATCCTCCCCTTGATCCATCATTCCCCCCTGTTTGGAGCATCCTCTTGAACATCTCCTCTAGTCGTTTGAGCATCCTCCAAAGTCTTGAGTTCCCTGTCTTAATTATGAGATTTCTTTCTAGACTCTTGACGCTAGGATTTTTGTAGCCATCTGAGAGTGTTGACTTTGCAATTTGGTACAAAAGTCCATCAATTCATTGAGCTTTGAGTTGCAACTGCCCTCATCACCACCAAGAGAAGTAACCCTTAGAGATGATTCATGGGGCATGGAAGAGGTCTTAGTGTATGGTTTTTTCCTGTCCTCCTCCCTGCATCTAAGCTCTAGTGCATAGGGTAAAGCCTCTCCATGACTGTCATCTCTTGGAGGAGATGCGGGCTCATCTGCTCCAGGTGTAAGGGCTTTAGACTGAGCAATCCGGATAGCCCTTTTGGTTAATCTCCTAGGTGTGGGAGTATGTGATAGGCGTTGGATTGTTGGAATGTAGTTCTTGATAGAAGGTGAGAGTTATTGTCTATAAGAATAAGTTCTTGAATTAGTGAGAAATGAGAAGCTTGAGGGGGGGAGGGGGGGGGGGGGTGTGTTATGTGGGGGGCTGGGGGGGCAGTTGTGTTTACTCATGGGGGGGGCGCGGGGGGGGGGGGGGGATAGGGGGGGGGTGCAGGGGGTGGGGGGTTAGTGGTATGTGGTGGGACGGGGGGGGGGGGGGGCGTGGTGATACTTGGGTGGGGGGGGGAGGGTGGTGGGGAAGGGGGGGGGGGGTGGGGGGGGGGAAGGGGGGGGGGGGGGGGGGGGGGGGGGGGGGGGTGGGGGGGTAAAAACTTAGGCTATTGACCCTGAGAGTTGTAAAAACTTTGGCAGTTTGAGAGGGGACAGGGTAAGTTTCTGTATGTTTAATCTCCCCAAATTGACTCATTTTCAAAAGTTTTTCAAGAAACCTAGGGTACATTAGAAATTTCTTGCTACCCTTTTTTTTAATATTTGTGATCATACCATCAAAAATCATTTTCGAGAAATTATAAATCCTGTTTGTGGCAAGACACACAATAGCAGTGGCAATGTTACTACTAAATTCATTACAAGGCAAACTTTTAAGGACTTAAACATTGCATGATGGTATGAATCAAAAACATCCACTGATGGGTAAATTGACCTTTTTGAAACGAAAATCTTTGATTTGGTAAAATATTATAACCCATCAGTGAAAGATTTGCAAATAGGTCAGTGTTAGGCAAATCACTCATCCCTTCCTCATCTTTTAGTTTGAGTTTCCACATAATAGATGATTCAGAGACAGTTACTTGCTTGCCATTGATTTTAGCAATAATATGTGTTTCTCCATCCATTGTTTTGATCCTAGCAGTGGACCAAAACTGTCGGATGTGTGAAACATAGATAGTGGGACGAACCAATAAAGCATACCTTAGAGGAGAAGCTTCAAGAAAGTCCACTATCTGGTGGAAGTCGGTGTTATGCTTTATTTTCTCCAAAATTTCCAACATGTAGTGAAAATTAACCAAAATCAACTAAGACAATGTTTAGGGTCAGGTTTAAAGATTATTAGATGAATTGGTACTGTGGGCAACTTTAATTGAGATGTTATAGGCACTAAAAAGAATTATGACAAAATTAAATCAAGATAATTGAGATTTGAGAATGAGTAAATCTATTAGAAGAACATAACTATCTTGAAAACTCTATTTGAAGAAGTTATATAGAGACATAAGCGGCCAAAAAATCTCAACGACAATTTAATTAATGTAACAAACTTTTGAGCCCAATAGTGCCAACGGCTATATTGTCAGCGGGAAAATAGTAAACCAGTGGTAACTTATGCTAATAGTGGAAACAAATTGGTCAAACAGTGGGAAATAATCCTAAGGGTATCAACTTATCTTCAATAATCAAAAGCAAGCCTACCCTATCCATACATACACACTTGCAAAAGCAAGATAGACATGCATGAATTCATGAGTCCTTCGCTCACTATCTGACCTATGAAGAAAATTAACACACATATTAACCACTGTATCCCTGTTTTAACCCATTCTTAAAATTTTCCTTGGTCACCACCCTACCACAACCATACTAGGTCAAGTGTCTTGGCAGAACCAGAAGGATATGACAGATTACTTTAGGGAGATCTTATAACTTTATTTGAGCCAAGTGAGGAAGATGAAATCTGGAAAGCTCAACAGGACTACACATTGATAAGCTGGAGGTTATTTGATTCATGTGGAATTCATTTACTATTGACAGATACTGGAATTACTATTCACATGCTGGTAGAAAGAAAGTATCCTCTTACACAAGAAATGCTTTCAAGGATGTTGAGTAGAAGACTAGAAGTTGATCATGAGTGTGAAATGGCTTATGAACTTCTCAGATTTACAAGATCACAGCTTAAGAAGTAGAAGAGTGTTTGAATACATCCTCCTGAGGATTAAGAAGATTTTATTGAAGAAACTTGATGATTAATATGATGAATATCAAGTTTAGGGGAGGATTGTTGGGAATAAAAGGCTTCTTAACTGTTACTACTGCTGGTTCAAGTTACTGCTGCTAGTTATGAAGATTACTACTGCTGGTTATAGTTTCTACTACTGGTGAAGACTGCAGGAAATACTCTAAGTCATTACTACTGCTAGTTGTAAAGTTACTACTGCTAGTATTAGTTACTACTGCTAGAAGAGTTTCTGCTGTCAGTTATAAGTTAGTACTGTTAGTTATATGTTAGTACTGCTGATGTGATAAGAATGAGATATTTTAGGAAAAGATATGTATGTATAGAAAATGCGTTGTAAGCCCATTAGGGTTCCTTGGTGTATAAAAGGAGACCCTAGGGCATGTAGGTTACTAACTCTATCTCATTCTTCACATATCATCTAGAAATCGTTTTGTTATAGCTTCAAGGTTTTGTATAACCCTAACACTATTAAGAGTGTTCATATTAATATATTGAGGCTGAAAGTTTGGTATTATACAATCTTGTTTGTTACTGTTTTATTGCTTATTCTTCTTAATATCATAGGCTAGATTCCGCATAGTCTTTGATATATTCAATCAAAGTTTCTATCATAGTTGTCTTGGATTTATTCAATACAACTAAGGCTTTTATAAGCTAAGCAAGATCTATTCAAGTGGGACTAACAAGTGGTATCAGAGCTTGTTGAGAAACTTTAAATAAGAAGAAACAATCTACTCATACTAGATCTATTTGTTAGTGAAAACATGGAGGCAGTATCTTCACCAATGGTTGCTGCTGCAAAACTTCCAATGCTCATTCCAGGCGAATTTGAGCTTTAGAAAATGAGGATAGAACAGTACTTCCTAATGAAAGATTATGCTCTTTGGGAAGTAATAGTAAATGGAGACTCACCTCTACCAAAGAGAACTGTTGATGGTGTTGAGCAAACATATCCTCCTACAACTGCAGAAGAGAAGTTGGCAAGGAAGAATAAGTTAAAGGCAAGAGGTACATTGTTGATGGCTCTTCCAAATGAACATTAACTAAAGTTTAATACATAAAAATATGCTAAGACTCTGATGGAAGCTATAAAGAAAAGGTTTGGAGGTAATAAGGAGTCAAAGAAAACTCAGAAGATACTTCTAAAGCAACAATATGAGAATTTCTATAGATCAAGTTCAGAAGGACTTGATCAAACCTATGATAGGCTTCAAAAGCTTATCAGTCAGCTAGAGATTCTGGGTGAAATTATTTCTCAAGAAGATATAAATCTAAAGTTTTTAAGACGTCTCCCATCAGAATGGAAGACTCATACCTTGATTTAGAGGAACAAACCTAATTTAGACACCTTGAGCATGGATGACCTATACAACAATCTGAAGATTTATGAAACTGAAGTTAAAGGGTCATCAAGCTCAAACCAAAATTCACAGAATGTGGCATTTATATCTTCCAATAACTCTGGTTGTTCCAATCAAGATTATGGTTCTAACTCTGCCAATACTGATAGTATGAGTGATGCTGTGATCTATTTTTTCTTTGCAAACTAATCTAACAGCCCACAATTAAATGATGAGGACTTACAACAGATTGATGCTGATGACTTGGAAGAGATGGATCTAAAGTGGCAGATGGCTATGTTGACCATGAGAGCCAGAAGATTTCTAAATAAGACTAGAAGGAAGGTTAATGCAAATGGTTATGAGACCATAGGGTTTAACAAATCAAAGGTAAAATGTTATAACTGTCATAAAAAAGGTCATTTTGCAAGGGAGTGCAGGTCTCCAAGAGAGAACAGGAACAAAGAATCTGTAAGGAGGAATGTGATAGTGGAAACAATAGAGACAAAAGCTTTGGTAGCTTAAGATGGACTTGGATATGACTGGAGTGATCAGGCTGAAGAAGGACCTACAAAATTTGCACTTATGGTATATACATCTTCAGGTTCTTCAAGTTCTTCAAGCTCAGATTCTGATGTATCTACTTGTTTTAAAGCATGTTTAAAATCTTATGAAACTCTCAAAGAACATTATGATAATCTAACAAAAGATTTTAATAAGTCTCAATTAAATGTAGGTGCTTATAAAGCAGGTCTAGAATCTGTAGAGGCTAAACTAGATATGTATAAAAAGAATGAGGTTGTTTTTGAAAAAGACATAAAGATTTTAAAACTTGATATTAAGTTGAGAGATAATGCACTAACAAAGCTTAGAAAGAAATTTGAAAAAGCTGAATAGGAAAGAGATGATTTAAAACTTACCTTAGAAAAGTTTGGAAATTCATCTAAAAATCTAAGCAAACTGTTAGAGATTCAAGTAAGTGATAAGTTCAAGACTGATGTGGGGTTTGATAGTAAAGTGGTTAATAGTCATGTGTTTGATAGTCAGGAAAATGAAAGGTACAAAACAAGTAAAGAGTATCATGTTGTTCCCCCTCCCTATACTGGGAACTTCAACCCCCTAAATATGATTTGATACTTGCTGATGAGGGAGAATATGTTTTTAGTGAGTTAGTAACCAGTATACCTGATGCTGCAACAAGTAAAGCTAAGACTAGTATGTCAAAACCTAAGTCTGTTGGTGAACCACTTATTGAAGACTAGATATCTGACAGTGAGGATGAGAATGAGACTGAGTTTAAGTCTAAACAGAGAAAACCTAGTTTTTGACCTAATAGATTTGCTTAAATCTAATGAGCATGTGAATAACCTAGGTGGGGGGTTGTCTTGTTTTAAGGTAGGTGAGGAACACAAGCAAGCTATATACCCTAGGGAAAAACAGTCTAAGGCATAGAGGTAACTAGAGAAACTGAAATAATTTGATGACTCCGAAATTAGGAAGAAATTTTGAGTTTAAAAATAAAGCTTGTTATGAATGTGGCAGTTTTAATCATTTGATCAAAGATTGTGATTTGTATGAAAAGAAAATGGTAGAGAAAACTGTATGAAACAATGCTAGAAGGGCAAATTACTAAATTCTCAAAGAATGACTCACCCCATCAAAAGGAAATTTTGTTTTCCAAATCAGTCTTAATGGATATCTGGCATTGACTTACTTAATACTGCTGGGCAAAACTTTTCAAAAGCAGCAGTATCAGTTAATACTGCTAGACTAATTAATACTGCCTACCTAAGACCAACAGTAAATAGTGCAAGGACAGCATCAAATATTTTTAATAGAGCATATTCACATGTTAGAAGGCCCTTTAAAAAGTTTATAAAAATAAGAACAATAATCTTAATGAAAAAGTTAATACTGTTTAGGGAAATGTTACCACCGCTGGGCCAAAAGCAGTAGTAAGTGATAATAAGATAAATGAGGCTAATGTTGTTAAAACCTCAGCATGTTGGGTTTGGAGACCAAAGCAAAAAAAATTTAGACCATGTCTCCAGACACAATGGTGCATCAATGAATTTTAAAATATTTGACTATGTTGATGCACAAGGCAGATCCAAGTCTGTAATGGCTTGGGTCCCCAAGAGAGCCTGATTCTCTTACTTTTTGTGTAGGGCAATCCACAGCTAGAATTGCAGGAAAAAGAAGTCATTGACAGTGGATGATCTAGACACATGACTAGAAATAAGTCCTACCTCTCAGATATGAAGAAATAGATGGTGGATTTGTTGCATTTAGAGGAGATCCCAAAGGATGTAGAATCACTGGTAAAGGTAAAATCAGTATAGGTAAATTAGATTTTAAAGATGTGTACTTTGTTAAGGAGTAAGTTTAACCTTTTCAGTGTCTCACAAATGTATGACAAGAAAAACAGTGTTCTTTTTACAAACACTGAATGTGTTGTTTTGTCTCCTGAGTTTAAGCTACTTGATGAAAATCATGTCTTGCTTAGAGTTCCTAGAAAAGATAACATGTACAATGTTGATTCAAAGAATATTGTTCCTTCAGGAGGTCAAACTTGTCTCTTTGCAAAGGCCACATTAGATGAATCTAATTTATGGCATAGGAGGCTTGGACATATAAATTTTAAAACTATGAACAAACTAGTGAGGGGAAACATTGTTAGAGGTTTACCTTCAAAGATTTTTGAAAATAATCACACATGTGTTGCTTGTCAGAAAGGAAAGCAACATAAAGCCTCTTATAAGACCAAGACTATAAACTCAATCAACCAACCATTACAAATGTTGCATATGGATTTGTTTGGGCTAACATTTGTAAAGAGTCTAATGAAAAAGATGTACTGCCTAGTTGTCACAAATGACTATAGTAGGTTTAGTTGGGTATTCTTCTTACCCTCTAAGGATGAAACTAGTGAAATCCTTAAAACATTTATTATAGGCATAGAAAATCTAATAGACCTTAAGGTGAAAGTGATCAGATGTGATAGTGGGACTGAATTCAAGAATAAGGTCATGAATCAATTATATGAAATGAAGGATATTAAGAGGGAATTTAGTGTTGCTAGGACTCCACAACAAAATGGAGTAGCAGAAAGAAAAAATAGGACACTAATAGAGGCTGCTAGGACTATGCTAGCTGATTCAAAATTGCTAACAACTTTTTGGGCTGAAGCAATTAATACTGCTTGTTATGTTCAAAATAGGGTGTTAGTTATCAAGCCTCACAACAAGGCCCCTTATGAACTTTTTCTAGGTAGAAAACATGCCTTAAGCTTTATGAGACCATTTGGGTGTCCTGTTACTATTCTTAATACATTAGATCACCTAGGTAAGTTTGATGGAAAGGCTGATGAAAGGTTCTTTGTAGGATACTTTACCAATAGCAAAGCATTCAGGGTATTCAACAGTAGAACTAGGATAGTAGAAGAGAACATGCATGTCAAGTTTAGTGAAGAAACACCTAATATTGCAGGAAATGGACCTAATTGGCTTTTTGATATAGATGCTCTAACAATATCTATGAATTATAAGCCAGTTGTTGCAGGAAATCAACCTAATGGTAATGTAGGTACCAAAGAAAACATTAAAGCAGGCCAAGCTAGGAAGAAGATAGTACCTGATCAAGAGTATATACTGCTACCATTGTTGACATCTGATCCATCACTCTCTAAAAGTTCAAAGGATTCTCTTGATGCTGGATTTAAACCATTAGGGGAGGAGGAAAAGATAGATTCTGAACATCCAAAGAATGAATATAGTGAGGTGCCAAGTATAGAGGAGCCAAGAGTTAATCAAGAGCAGGATGCAAATGTCAACAACACTAACAACATTAATACTGTTAGTCCAACTGATAGTACTGCTGACATAGAAAATAATGTTGTTGATGAGAATATAGTCTATGGATGTATTGATGATCAAAATATGCCTAATTTGGAAGAGATTGTCTATTCTGATGATGATGAAGAAGTTGGTGTAGTGGCTGACATGAACAATTTGGCTACAACTGTGCCTGTCAGTCCTATTCTAACTATAAGAGTTCACAAGGATCATCCACTTGAACAAATCATTAGAGATATACATTCAGCACCTCAAACCAGAAGGATGACAAAGAATGTGACTGAACATGGTATGTTTAGTTTAATGCAACAGAGAATCAACCATAAAGATTTTCAGAATTATCAGTTTGCTTGTTTTCTATCACAAGTAGAACCCAAAAATATGATCCAAGCTTTGACAGATCCAAGCTGGATAGAAGCAATGCAGGATGAGCTTCTACAGTTTAAATTACAGAAGGTTTGGACTTTGGTTGATTTACCATATGGCAAGAGGGCCATTGGTACTAAATAGGTGTAGAGAAACAAGAAAGATGATAGAGGTATTGTGGTTAGAAACAAGGCAAGGCTGGTAGTACAGGGTTACACTCAAGAGGAGGGTATAGATTATGATGAAGTTTTTGCTCCAATTGATAGGATTGAAGCTATTAGGCTTTTCTTAGCCTATGCCACATTCATGAACTTCATTGTTTATCAGATGGATGTGAAGAGTGCATTTTTGTATGGTACAATTGAAGAAGAGGTTTATGTTTGCCAACCTCTAGGGTTTGAAGATCCAGAGTTCCCTAAAAAAGTTTATAAGGTAGAAAGGGCTTTATATGGTTTACATCAAGCTCCTAGAGCCTGGTATGAGACCTTATCTACCTATTTATTAGAAAATAGATTTAGAAGAGGGACTATAGACAAGACTTTGTCCATCAAGAAGGACAAAGGTGATATCTTGTTAATGCAGGTGTACGTAGATGACATCATCTTTGGGTCTACTAAAAAGTCTTTATGTACTGAGTTTGAACAGATGATGCATAAGAGATTCTAGATAAGTTCTATGGGGGAGCTCACTTTCTTCTTAGGGCTGCAGGTAAAACAAAAAGATGATGGAATCTTCATTAGCCAAGACAAATATGTGGCTGATATTTTGAAGAAGTTTGATTTTTTAACTGTGAGGATAGCAAATACACCTATGGAGACTTTAAAGCCATTGCTCAAGGATGCAGAAGCTAAAGATGTTGATGTTCACTTATATAGATCAATGATTGGATCATTGCTGTATCTAACAGCTTATAGGCCTCATATAATGTTTGTTGTATGTGCTTGTGCAAGATTTCAAGTCACACCTAAAGTTTCACATCTTCATGTTGTAAAAAGAATCTTTAGATACTTAAAAGTTTAACCTAAATTGGGCCTATGGTATCCTAAGGACTCACCATTTAACTTGGAAGCTTATTCTGATAGTGACTATGCTGGTGCAAGTTTAGACAGGAAATCTACAATAGGAGGTTGTCAATTTCTTAGGAGTAGATTGATTTCATGATAATGCAAGAAGCAAACTATAGTTGCCAACTCTACTACTGAAGCAGAGTATGTAGCTGCAGCTAATTGTTATAGACAGGTGTTATGGATCCAAAATCAAATGCTGGATTATGGATACAACTTTGTGCATACCAAGATTTTCATTGACTATGAAATCACCATCTGCATAGTTAAGAATCCAGTGTTTCACACAAAGACTAATCACATTGAGACTAGACATCACCATCTGAGGTGTTGTTTGATTAGATTGATGATTGGAATGGGTTGGACATACTACTTGGATAAAATTAGGGTTTATTCTGGTAACTCAAGAGTTAGTGCTGCTTGCATGACTTAATGCTACTGGGCAAAAAGTTAGTGCTACCAGGCAAAAAGTTAATGCTGACGAGCCAAGTTAGTACTGCTAGGTTACTGTTGGGGATACAACTGTTGAGGGTGTCTTTCATAAATTAGTTGGTGACTTCACCTATGGGTTTGCTTAATTCCCTATAAAACCATTTTTGTTCACAAAAAGTATCACTCTTAAACACTCTTACAATCTTAATTTTACAAACCCTAACTCGAATTCATCACCGACATTCATAATTCTCATCAATGGCAGACTTAACCTTTGCTGATTCTCATAATATGGTGGCATACTTGGAAAAATCAGAAGATAATGTTGATTTTGCAGAGATAGTTGATTTTCTTAATGCTAGTCCTATTAGGTACGCATTAACTGTAAGTCCAACTGTCTATGTGTCCTATATTTTGCAGTTTTGGTCTACTGTAAAAATCAAAACAGTCAATAATAAAACACAAATACGTGCCAAAGTTGATGGCAAGACTATAGTAATAACAGAATCATCTGTGAGGAGAGATCTTCACTTTAATGATGAGGATGGTATTACTTGTCTTACAAACACTGAGATTTTTGAAAAGCTTTAATTAATGGGGTATGAAAAGCTTTCTGATAAACTTACTTTTTATAAATCTTTCTTTTCCCCTTAATGGAAGTATCTTATTCATACCATCTTATAATGTTTAAGTTCTAAATCAACTACTTGGAATGAATTTAGTACTAATATAGCATCAGCAGTTATATGTTTAGCTAAGAAACAAAAGTTTAATTTTTCTAAATTGATTTTTGATGGTATGTTGAGAAACTTGGATCCTAATTCTAAATTTTCTTTAATGTATCCAAGGTTGTTACAACTGTTTTTGAACAATCAAATTAAAAATCTTACAGCACTTTTTAATGATGAATACGATATACCTTCTCATACTAAAAAGGATTTTGAAAACATGAAAAGGCAAGGAAAAACTTTTTTAGGGACTGTGACACCTTTGTTTGCTACTATGTTGATACAATCACAAGCAGTAGAGGGTGAAGGTTCTGAACAACCCACTAAACCCCAACACACACATACTACTGCTTCACCATCTCATGTAGAACCAATCCCTATTGTTGCATCATCATCTCAACCCAAAAAATACATAGGAAACCAAAGAAAGGCCACTAAGATACTAGTCTAGTAGACCTATTACCCTTGTAGTAGATGAGACTGTCCATGAGGAGAGGGGAGACAGTGTAGAAAGGGCTGCCACTACTGCTACTAGTTAGATGCAGAGCAAGGCAGTGGTAACATAAATAGAACCTAATCCACGGACAACTTACCTTAATATCCTTTTCCTTAGGGAATTGGTTCAGGTGGTAGTCCCAGGCGCCAAGACACCATAGGGGACAGACCTGCTCAAACTAGGTTTGAGAGGTTGTCTAAACAGTCTAATGAACCACCTCTCTTAAGACTTAACATACTTGGAAGTGGGGAGGATAGTATGAAACTACAGGAATTGATGGACCTTTATACAAAACTGTCTGACAGAGTTCTTAACTTGGAGAATGTAATGAATGCTCAAGCTTTGGAAATTAAAAAGTTGAAGAATTGAGTTAAGATAGTAGAAAATAAAGAAGAAGTCAAGAACTCTACAACTCAAGAGGAGATTATTTAAGGTCAGGATAGAGTCTTCTATAAAAAAGAGTTTGGGTGATCCAGAGGATGCTTCTTAAATAGGGGAGGAATGAAATTGATCAAGATGAAGGGATTTCATGGTTTCTAGAGGATTCAGAGGACTCGGGGAGGTATGGTTATGATATTAGAGTTAATACTGCTAGTACATTAATTACTACTGCCAATATTAATATTACTACTGCTGAGCCTGTTACTACTGCCAGTGCACCAGTTACTATTGCTGGTGTATCTGTTAGTACTGCTGAGCCAAGTACTCCTCCAACAACAACAACAACAACTCCTATTGAAGATGAAGACCTCACTATTGCTCCAAAAACTATTATGAAGATGAAGAGTGAGAAATAAAAGGAAAAAGGAGTAACTATGCAAGAGCCTAGTGAGTTTGGAACAAGAGTAAGAGTATCTCCTCCACAAATTGATCCAAAAGACAAGGGAAAGGCAAAGATGGTTGAATCTAAAAAACCAAAGAAGAAGAAAGATCAAATTAAATATGATGCTGATGTAGCTCAGAGACTTCAAGCAGAGTTAGATAGTCTAGTTTATAGGTTGGTTGTAGGTTATGTCTTGCCAGTAGATAGACTGCTGGTCCTGTTATTGTATCAGGTGGAGGTTGATAGCTTGTGCTGGATTCTATATCTGTTAGTTTTAGGGATCGCTGTGCTCTTTTGTGTATTGATGATTTATGCTGCCAATTGTTTAAATTTTCTAAACTTTGGGTATGGCAAATCATCATCTTTTTGTTCATTTTTAGAGATGAAGAAGCCAGGCTTGAAAGATAAAGAGAAGAAGAAGCTAGTAAAGCTGCAAACATTGCCTAATGGGATGATGTTCAAGCTATGATGGATGCAGACTATGAGTTAGCTGCAAAAATACATGCGAAGGAGCTAGGAGGATATCCATTAAAGAAAGGTCAAAGTTATTTGTAGAACTCATGAATGAAAGAAAGAAACATTTTGCAAGACTTAAAGCATAAGAGCAGACAAGAAAACCACTAACCAAAGCTCAAAAGAGGAATCAAATGTCTAATTATCTAAATAATATGGCTGGATATACACCGTAGCAGTTAAAAGGTTATTCTTTTGATGAGATAAAGACTTTGTTTGAAAAAAAAATGAGGAAAGTAAACACTTTTGTTACTTAATAGAGCGTAAGGTGGACAGGCAGTTGCTGAGTTAGCAGCTGGAAGTTTAAAAAGGGATGCACAGAAGAAGAAACTTGATCTAAGAAAGTTCTGAAGAGGCAATAGACTGATTGAAAGCTCAGAATAGCTAAAGAACAAGAGATGAAGAGCTGATGAACTGTCTCATGAAGAGATACAACATTGATGATAATAGTTTTAGAGCAGGATGATGTTGCAAGCATACAAACAAAGTATATATAATTGACTGGGAGATTTACACTGAGGGTACTAGGAAGTACTGGAAGATCATTAGAGTTGCAAATCATACTGAGGTACATCACTTCTTTGATGATATGCTGAAAGCCTTTAACAGGGATGACTTAGGGATGTTGTGGAGTCTGGTTAAAGAGAAGTTCAATTTAATAGAACCAACAGATGACAAAGAAAGAGAGATATGGGTTGAGTTGAAAAGATTATTTGAACCAGATACATATGATGAGTTATGGAAGCTTCAAAAGCATATTCATGATTTAAATTGGAAGCTATATGATTTATGTGAAGTGCATCATATGTCTACAGAGAAGGGAATAGACATCTACATGCTGGTAGAGAAGGAGTATCCATTGTCAAGGGGAACTCTTACATTGATGCTGGTCGCAAAGCTCTTGGTGGATCAAGATAATGAGATGTCTAGAGAACTTCTTAGAAAGATAGTCATGTAGGTTGAAAGACTAAAAAGATGAAATGTTTGGAAGAATCCTCTCAGAGAACAAGGTTTAATTCAAGAAACTTGATGATTTAGAGGTAAATCACAAGTTTAGGGGATGATTGTTAGGAATTAAAAGTCTTCATACTTAGTACTACCAAGCCAAGAGTTAGTACTGTCAAGTTACAAATGCCTATTACTAACCAGTTAGTATCTGTAGGGTAAGGTTAGTACTGACAGTACTAACTTAAGACTACAGAGAACTTAAGATGCTGAATGTAAGATTAGACTGCTAAAGAGATAAAGACGTGTCAAGTGATTTGTATTGACTTATTCTGTGTATATGTTATAAAGTTAGAAAGATATGTATAAGATTAGAATTATAGAAGATTTGTAGTTATCTTGTAAAGGACTCCTTAGTGTATACAAGGAGATCCTAGGTTATGGTGTTATATATACATTTTGATATATAGCTTCAAGGTTGTAAACCTTAGTACTACATAGAGTACTCATATTATTGATAATAATAATATTGGAGCTTTTCAGTAATATCATTGTTCATACAATTTACTGTTTTATTAATATTCTTCTAAGTATTAAAGAATAAATTCTGTATACTCTTTAGTATTCACAAAGTTTCTACCATAGTTGTTTTGGATTTATCCAAAGTAACTTAAACTTTACAAGCTAAGGGATCGATCTTAAGTTGGGATCAACAATTATTAACTTCTAAAGAGATGCAATGTTTTTCAAGAGTGGTAAAACTTTTGAACAATTTATCGTAAATCTCTTTTTCAACAAAATCTGATTTGTTGAGAAGCTCAGTCTTAAGTTTTTGACACTTTTCACATTCATGCACATTTACAGAAGTATTATCCACAGAAGAATTCATAATTATGTTCACAATATCTTTGTTAATGACATGTTTCAAGAGTCGTTTGTTTTCGTTCAAAACTTGATTCATTTTAACTTCACATGTTTTTGACTTTAAACGATGTTGTTTCACAGCCTGTTCCATTTGATGGAAGACATTTTGGATTTCAAAAAGTTCATCAATCAAATATTGATCGAATGTATTAAATAAGTCCTTCAGATCTTTTACAAATGGAATTATTTCATCCCTAAAACATGCTTTTGTATGTTCGAACCCCCACGAGCCCTCAGTGATAACTGTGGCCATGGTTCTTTCTTTGACAACCACATCAAAACCAGCAAGATGGTGTTTAAGTTTATTTAAACTCGTATTAACCATGTTGACTTTAGGAAGTTCTTTTGGAACCTCAACATTGGTGGGTCTACTAGAAAGAGTGGGTTCTAGAGAATTTACAAAATTCTGAGACCAAAATGCTTATTCAGCAGATAATTTAGTTTGTGGAACAAATCGTGTTTCAAAATCTTAAGAAAGTTGATTAAGAACAGCATAATTGACTGGTGTAGTATTAACTTTCTTTTTTAACATCATAAGATATGTTGTTTTAAAAGCATTTTTGAACGACTCTCTTCAGCAAGCATTAGGGTCTCTTTGGAGTCAGGAATCACAATGGCATTACCATCATAAAGCTTTGTCTCCAACTGCTAAGTTTTCTTTAGATAGAAAGGATTTTGAAAACCTGATGCTTGTTAATGTATGATCATAGAAAAACTGAGGTTTCATCAACATGTGAACAGTTTGTGCGGATTGATCTCTTTTAAAAACAATATTATCTAGCTGTTTGATCCTCTTTTCTAAAGCAATTTCCCTATCAATGTTTCTAGATTCTTCTTTCTTAAAATCATTTTTGAGAAGAGTAACCATTTGCATTAAAGATTCCTTTTCTTTTAAATGTTCTGAAAGAGTTTGTTTAAGATGATCAATCTCTACAGACTGTGCACATGAATCTGAAACGTTATCTTTACTCTTTAAATCAACATTTTGTCCTTCTTTCAAAACTTTAACTTGTTCCTTATATCTTTCAAGCTCAGCAGTTAAAGTATCATTGACACTTTTATTGTCCAGATTTATCTTGGTACAATTAACTACTTGGGTTTTCAGTTGTTCAATCACAGATAATATCAGTGCATCTTGTTGTGTAGAAGAGTTAGAATTTTGAACAGCTGCCTGTTGTGATTCAATCACATACTGAGAATAAGGAATGATATTATTATCACTGGTTATTTCAGTCTCTGAATGGTGCCCAACATTCGACTATTCAGACGACGAAATTGCCTGTAAAGCTTGATTTATCATATTAGTATCCACATTATCAAGATTGTGTACCTCAGTAAGAGCGTCTGAACCATAATGAGATAAATTCGCCATGAGAGCAACTTTGGCAGTGTTGAGTTCATCACAATCAGAGTCATATGCATCCAAATCATTATCTTGATAAGCGACATGTGGGTATGACAGGTCTATAGGCTTTGACAGTCTGACCTTCTAGAATTCCAGGATCTGCCAAAAATGCTAGTTCCTCCTCATGTAGAATTTGACCACTTGCTTGAGCTTGTACCAACAAAACTTTATCCTTAAACCATGAATCATCCCGTTTCCTCTTTGGTTTAGTGCACTGTTTGGACATGTGGCCTTCCCTTTTGCAGTTGTAACAAATAATAGTCCTTTGTTTCCCAGAATTGCTTCCACTTGCTCCTGAAGTGTATGTCCTTGTAGTACCCGCAGCTAAAGAAGTTTGCCTCCCCTGAATTAGTTGTAAGGTCACTCTTCCATTATTAATGGTATCTTGTTGCCTAGGGTTTGACTAATTTCTCAGCTGATTATTGGTAGTGGGATAGCGGGAAGTGACAACAGCAGTCAAGAAAGACATCATATGATTCATGGCATCAATGGGATCATCACCTTTCTAGAACACTAGAACAATTAGACCCGAGTCTGGTTGGGAAAATTCAGTTTGTTGGTTAACTGAGGGAGCATATTCCAATTGAGGGATGGATGATGATGATGGAGAATAAAGGTTATGGTAAATTGATGATTAATAATCATTGCATGGATAAGTGATTGAAAGAGGTGTTGATGATTGATGAGTTGAGTATTGTTGAGACTGATAAGGTGATACATACTGTGGAGACTAATATGGTGAAACTTGTTATTGAAATTGAGTGTTTTGGTATGAGTTTTGATGAGTTTGATAAGGAGACCATCTCATCTGATGGGTTGCAACCAAAGCAAGCGGATCTGAGTTGCGTTCATGCATTAAACGAACCTCATTTGCATGAAATTCATGTTGTCCCAAGTAAGCATGAAGCAGATCAATGTTAGTTGTGTGTAAATCCCGAACCAGTTTGACATCAGTCACAAATTTGCTCCACTCAGGAGGAAGAGTATTCAAAAACTTTGTGTTCACTTGAAATTGTTCCAGTTTCATGTTGTAGATGTTCATGTCATTGAGTAGCAGTGAAAATCTTAAGTAGAATTCATGTAGTGTTTCCCCCTTCTTATAAACAAACTTATCGAATTCATCAGAAAGCTTACACTCCCTTTCTTGTTTCGTCAATGAAGTTCCTTGCACGAGAAGTTGAATTCTTTCCCAAAGTTCCTTGACGACTTTATGATTGTTTACCAATGCATAGACCTCAGGTGGTAGTCCTTGAAGAATGATATTTGTTGCCTTGATATCACAATCAGCTTGAATTGCTTCTGTAGCAGATAACTCGGAATATTTCTTTGGTCTTGACACTCTATTTTCCTCAATTGAAGGCCAAATGAGTGGACCATTTTCAACGGATTCAAGGATCATTCATCCATGTTGTATATTCATCATGTATAGCTCCATTCTGCTTTTCTAAGAATCATACATATCTTTTTCCAACATGGGTGGACGATTGTCAGCACCCGACAGAATTGCTTTGTCAGCAAGAGTCGTCATTGAGAAATTTGTATGTTAAAAGATTATTGTCCGATCAAATAGTGGTAGAAAGAAATTGTGTTTGATTAAGGTGTCTTTTAAGTGTTTGAATTCTTGAAACTACAAGGAATTTTACAATTCTTGACAAAATCGGGAAAACAATTTAATGTTTCATAGGATTTTACAAGTCAAAGAAATAAACCGTATAATTTTGAAATTTGAGTTGTTTGGTTTCAATTAAACTTGACTAGTTTCGTTCGCACTGGAAAATGACTAGTTCGGTTCTCAAAGAAAAATGACTAGTTCGGTTCTCAAAGAAAATGTCTAGTTCAGTTCTCCAAGAAAGTGACTAGTTCGGTCCTCAAACAAAATGACTAGTTCAGTTTTCAAACAAAGTGACTAGTTCGGTTCTCAAACAAAGTGACTAGTTCAGTTCTCAAAGAAAAATGACTAGTTCGGTTCTCCAAGAAAGTGACTAGTTCGGTCTTCAAACAAAATGACTAGTTCGGTTTTCAAACAAAGTGACTAGTTCGGTTCTAAAACAAAGTGACTAGTTCGGTTCTCTAAGAAAGTGACTAGTTAGGTTCTCTAAGAAAGTGACTAGATCGATTGTAACATGAAAACGACTAGATCGTGTGTAACTGAAAACTGACTCGAATGTTTAGTAACTATGAAAACCGACTAGATCGGTTGTAACTGAAAACGACTAGATCGGTTATATCTCAAAACCCACTTTTTCAAAACTCAAAAAGACACGTTTTTGATGATTGTTTTCCAAAATATTTTGTACCAAAAGTGTTACTAAGCCTATAGGGACAAGAAAAATGACAACTTTAAGGTTTTTAAGCCGAAAAATTTAAAATCAAGATTTTGACCTTTATAAAGCTAATGAACACAAATGGCACAAAATAAGAGATTTTTCTATGAATCTAAGCACACACACCTATATCCAAAGATACTAGATCAAAGCTACCTATGTAGATGATCTTTTAGTGTGTAATTTAAGCTTAGAAAACAAGAAAAAAATCAAAAAAATGATGCGTTTTTTGAAGAAAAACTCACGAACCAAATAAGTAAACACAAAATCTAAGCACACCACTCTATGGCTCTTGATACCAATTGAAGACTAATCAAATAACATACTAAAAGAGAGGGAAAGAGATTGTTTTAGTGAGAGAGAGGGTTGGATGAACACTTAGAGAGAGAAAGTAAACATATATTAATGTGTGTAAAATGAGCAACCAACCACCTCTCCAAGGCATGGAGAGGTGTTTATATACTTACAATGGATGGTGGGCTTGGGCTTGCATGGGTTTATCCATGGGCCTTTAGCTAACTAACTATGTAAGTTATCTATGGAAGCGACCGACACTTTCCTAGGAATTTCGTATTTCTAACAGTGTGGAACAACAAGAGTAAGTGAGGTTGATTAAGGGCTTACAAAGATAGGGTAAGTTTTGAACGATATGTTAAAATCTTAAAAAATTTGGTTAGATTTTGATAGGCAGAGGTAAATAGTGATGTCAACAGCAACATGGTTGGGGCAGTGACAGATGTAAATATGACATCACAATAAGACAGGGTGAAATTTTTAAAAAGTTTTCATTTATTAAATATATGGATATGAATGATAAGCAAGCTCATGATACCATACATGAAGGTGTGACTATCAACGATCTTTTGAACGGCGAGTGCTCAGAAGAGGAAGGCACATATGATGACACTCATAATGTGGAAAATATCGAAAAATCTATGGTAATCTACGTCGGGGATAATAAAAAAGATTTCAAGAACGACAGTCTTAAACATTGAATTCCCTCATTGGATACTTTGTATTTTTCATCAAATATTTATAATCACAATACAATGAAACCTAGAAACCTTAATGGACCCAAACCCACACACGGGCTCGGGCTTTATAATATATTGCCTAATACTCCCCACCATTCAAGAGGCAAAATCACGAAAGCTTGAATTGAAGTGTATACTATAATTACAAAGAAAACATAAATAAAGATAGATATCTTGATAAAAAAATCAATACTTTGATAGGTACCCAGTCGGGTAATCCCAAAAAAAGTGATTTTGTTTTCTTTTCGACGAGTGTCTTTACTTATAACGGTGCGCGATGGAGCGTCCGACTGGTGGAGGCAGTGATTCCGGTATGCTTTTCTTTGAAATTTAATTATAAATCCATGGCTGCTAACGGCGTCAACTAACTTTAAACTTTTTGAGAGTTACAAGTAAAACAATGGGCGATTGTTGTTTTATGAACGTAGCTGCTTGTTCTGGCGGGTGACGGCGCATCCCTAAGGCTAGAGTGGTAATTCCAGTATGCTTTTCTTCAGAATTGAATTACGAATCCATGGCCACTGACCTCGTCAGTTAACTGCTTATGGTTTAGGAGTTATAGCCGAAACACTCGGCTGTAGTTTTTAGTTTTTTGTTGTTTTTTAAGTACGGATAAACGGTGGTGCTGGGTTTTGATGGATTAAGTGGTGTGAAACGCTAGAATCTAGTGGTGTTGTGTTTTGGTAACAGTGTGAATCATTTTTTTGAATCTTTCATCCATTCTATATTCATTATTGAAATAAAAAAAAAGCCTACTAATGTAAATGAGATGATATAACTGCTAAAATGTAAAAACTAACCAAAACTAACTGCTAAAAGTTATCTCCGTATTGTTGGGTTATTTGTTATCTTGTTGTCATTATCATCATATTGCATTTCATCCATTTTAACTCTCCTTATGCAATTATATAAAACTCGTTTGATTATCCACACCAACAACATTTCATACTACTTTGATTTTGAATTCAATAATGGAATACATAAACTTTTGAGCTCATCATGCATTTCGCAAAAGATTCAAGAAACCATAGTTCCGCCAAAAACTCCAAATCAGATCAAGTTTACGCCACTGCGTACATCGCAGGAAAATTGGACAGATTCCGCACCCCAGTCGACAAAAAAGGAGGTTCAGAACCGACATGGTCTCGACAACCCATGACCACTACAAGAAAAAGTGTCTTTAGTGACGAAAATTTAGTGACGACTTTTTATTTGGTCACTATTTGGACAATATATATTTTTGTTTTATAAGAGTGAAGAGATTATTGGTCATTAATTTGGTATTGTAAAATTAAGTGACCAAAAGTTTTGGTCACCAAAATATGTAAAACAATTACTTTTTAAAATTATATTATAATTTTGATAAACTTTCATAATTAATAAAAGAATGTTTGTTAAAATATAAATAGACATATTTGATATTGTAGAACACCTAGTTATTTTTTTAAAATCTATTCTTTAGCTTATTGGGTCACTTAAAAAAAATAAATTGTGATAAAGCCCAAGTCAATAAAAACATTGCACGTCTCATAATTATTTTAAACCCAAATACTTCATAAATTCAAAAGACGCGGATCTTTTCGGGTCGACCCTAATGATATCAATCCAACAATAAGCGGATCTTTTCTGCTCCTCATTCATCACTTCAAAAATCCCTTTTATTCACTTCAAAAAAATGCACCGGCTTCTCTTCATAAGTCACGATTTCAGCTTATTGTTGATTATGATTTCAGCTTATTCGTTCAACAGCTCCTCTTTGATTCAATCATCAGGTTTCAATTCATCGCTTATTTTCTATGATTCGTGGTTGATTTCATTTTTTGATTCGCTTATTTGTGTTAATTTATGAATTTGCTTATTATTTTGAAATCATGAATACATCGATTATTGAATGCGACTCATTATTTTGACCTAATTTAGGTGCGATTCTAATTTTTTGTGCAATTGGTTGTTAATTACTTTGACCTAATTTAGGTGCCATTTTATAATTTTGTGCAATTGGTTGTTATATGAGTTACATTTGTTGATTATTTAAATTGTGTGATTAATTGTTGATTATCTGATGTGATAATGTTTTTAGGACACTATCTGATGTGATATTTTGTATAATTCAGTCGCAAGTTGAACTATAATTGAGTAGTTACGATGACGTGATCCATATGAGGTTAATAGGGTGCATAATGTGATACGCGTTAAACTTATTATTATAATGTAACCTGTATATGCGTATACTTTATACTTGTATGAAGTTTTTGTAGCATATATAAGTTTTATATGCGTATCGTATATAACAAATTGCATAGACTCACCTCATTACGAGTAAGGTTTTTGCTCATATAATTATGCTTTTGTGGATTTATAATTAAGCATACTTTATCATATCGTAATAAACTTATATAAGGTCACAAATCTCAAAATAAGCCGGAAAATTGAGGCTTATGTTATATAATCCGAAATCAAATAACCACATAAGCCCACATATAAAGCCGGAACAAACACCCCCATATCTATTTAGGAAGATAACGTTTACGCAAAAGCATTGTTTGTTGGTCTTTATATTTAATGGAATGATATGGCCAAATAAAGTAATCCCAGAATTTCAAATTTGCCTATTAACGACACTACAATTTTGGATAAAGGAATGCCTTAGTCATCTGCATGTGTAATCGTATACTATTGCTAAGTGTGTGGTTACACGTCTTGTTTAATTTCTTGATAGTTTTATAATGTGTTTGTATTTTTCAAATTAATCCGCAACTCTTTGCATTCAATGTTTGGGATGACAAATAATCATGATAGTTTTGTCTATGCATGTACAGCCAAGTATTATTGGAGGTCGTTTGATTAACAAATCAAATTGCAGTCATGGAAAAAGGTAATTTGGCTCATGAACAGCCAAGTAGCACGGGTTTGGGGTGCTTTGTTCTTCGTGCATACAGCGAAAGACGTATTTGCAGCTGCTGTTACTCCACCTTCTCCTTCAGCACGACCGTCGGTAGTATTCTCGTCAAAAGGAGATAGTGGTAGCCCTCTTGAGAAGCTTCAGAGTCAAGTTTTCCGATTATTGAAAGGCTTAACCCCTCCTTTTAACTGCAATAGGCTAGCTTGCAACTGCAGGCTCTGGTATATCCTTGATTTCAAATATCTCACTTGCTTTGTTGTATGTGTTTATATATATAAGTTTATATATATAAACCGTATAAATTTATATTTATTTTAGCATCAAAGGATACTAAAAGAACCATCGAGGCTTTTTGAGAGCATGGTAGTGGTTGGATTGCATCCAAGTTGCGACATTCAGGCACTAAAACGACAGTATTTTGGTAGAAGACCTGAAGGTCCAGGGAGGCTGCGAAGTGCACTTAGTGGCCAGCATCAGTTCCGTGTAGAACCTAATCTCGAGCCTCAGGTGCTGGTCCTTCAGACTCCTTAAAATACTACAAGTAAAAGTTTAGCTTGCATACAACTTTACGTGATATTCTTTCCATTTACTGCAAGTATATTTTGTAGCGGCCATACTTACTTTGTTCAGGTACCAGAATTAGCTTTCTATATTTGATCATTTATCATTTTACAGTTTTGGTTGAGCATTATTTTTCTTACTCGCTATGCTGCAATCACAGGAGATGTATCAGCAACTCAGATTGGAGGCGTATGATGTACATACCACATTCCAATATGCAGGAACGGAAGGAAAGCGTCACAGATTACGTGAAGCTATGGTTTTCTTCGATCAACCAGAATATTATGATTCACCAGGTACTTAATTTTGTGGATTTGATGCTCCCCAATGCTTCACATGTGATCATAACCAGATTTATCAGTAGACTACAACTTTTTAATATCAGGAACATATGTTCATCTTTGCCAAAGCTAACATTTTTCCTTATGACACCAAATATTTACGCCTATTTCAACTTTCAAGTATTAAAGTTTCAAGCTTTTGTGATCAAGCGTTTAGATACTTGTTAAAATTATAAGCTGTGTGTGTTTGTTGTATCTTAAACAGGAGGCTTCTTGGCATTCAAGCCATCTATTCCAAAAAGCTTATTACTAGACGGGGAGCATAATCTTGAAACACATTTTACTCTTGTTAATTATCAAGTATGCTTCTATACCCAGTTTTGTAACTGCAGTAGTATTTTCCCGTTTGTGGTTTCTACTTTCATTGTGAACTAATTTATGCGAGTGACTTGCAGATGAAGCAAATAAGGACCGCCCTTGCAATAGCATCGATTTGAAATCGTACATTGGTAAGGAACTTTACTTTAAATGTCACTACTTGTGTCAAGTTTATTTTCCAATGCTAATATGTAGTCCACATCCTGGAGTACTTCTAGGGTTGATGACAAGACAACCCTTCAATAAACTGATTATCTAATTCTTCTATTTGTAATCATCAAGTTTATTCTCCATTGTGGTGTAGGTTAGATAGATTATGGTTTCCACATCCTGGAGTACTTCTAGGGTTGATGACAAGACAACCTTTCATATGTCCTCTGGATCATGTTTTTGAGGTACTTAAGCATGTCTCCTTTTGTTTATTAATTCATTAATATAATATACACAACGGCCTTTTAATTTACTGTTTGTAATTAGGTGCAAACTATGTTAAAGGCATTACCCGAGGAGGAATTTGGGCCAGGAATTAGTATAAGAGAGTATTCTTTCTTTGACAATCCATTGATGCCCACACAGGTATACTTATCACATGTATCTTTCGTTCTGCTTCCCTGGTGGAGTGGAGGTTGGGCTACAACCTAGTCTTGTTTTTTTATATACAAAGATATTTAGTATTGTTTGTAGATATTTATGTGAGATCTGCCTCTCCGTTAACTATGCATCATATCCCAACTCACATTTTTACCCAGATACTTGTCTTTTACATTTATGGTGTCAATTCTGAAATCCAGGAAATGACCGGAGGCCCAATCTTTGCTGGACCATGCTTCTCTCATGTTTTAAATGACCAGGTTAGCTTTTTCCTCTAATTCTGTTCAGTTCTATATGCCGTTCTGTTTACGCTATTGCCATCCAAAATGGCATTCGTACAATCTGATTATGCTAGTAATTTCACTGTGCATGCTCTATTGTTTCATATGACAGGTGATTATATGTTCCAGGGATGGAGTGGTCTATTCATTTGGTTTGGTAAGTCCTAACAAGAAAACTAAATTAAATTTTAGCTAAAAGATATTGTTTTAAGAAACAAACAAAATTCACATTTTGTTCCACTTTGATTTCCACTTTTAAGTTAAAATTTGATGTTCGAGATTTTTTATTATGTGTTTGACAAACTTTCGTTTTCAATATTGGTAATGTCTGCAGGAGAAAGGAAATCTACTTTGGAAACACGATTTAGGGGATCCAATTAGTTCATCTGCTTATATGACGATGAAGTATTTATAGACGATAAAGTTATTGGCGTTTCATCTGAATTTGGAGTTCAAGAAATGCTTAATGGAACCACAGAAAATGTCCAATTAAGTAGGAGCAGTTCTGTCACTGAAAGAGCCACAGATGAACACCATTTCCTCAAGGTAGATTGTTATTGTTTCATGGGTGTAGGAAGAAGTATTGCATGCTTATGTCAATGCTTTTTTTAAACCTCGGATAATATAATGACCCCTGCTGTCATTTAAGGATCTTATTGGTGCAATTTTCATGAAGATGTTAGATATGGGATATAAACTGTTTGTTGAGTACAATTAACTCTTACTATACATGTTTACTTGTTGCTGAGAATTGCCTGATACAGTTTTCAGGGTTCGCCTAGTGAAGATAGGAACTTTAGGAGCGATGTTGATTCAGCTGATACAGAAGAGGCATCTTTCTCTGGTCAAGAGGGTAATGAGCAAAATGATATTCTTGATTGGGCTAAGGTTTTCTCTTCTACATGACGTTGTTCTGTAAACTTTGTTTTTGACCTCGCAAGTTGATTAAATTCCCACTTCTCACACCCTTTTATATTCCTTATGTTGCAGACGAATAACCATGGATCCGTGCAGATTATTTGTGAATATAATCGTTTATGTGTTCCCGCTAGAGGTTCGACAATTAAGTTCCACCCTCTGGAGCACCTGCATCCTTTGGAATTTCATAGACCAGATGAAACAGTTTTACATATGGCGGGTTCAACAGTTGATTTGATGTCATGCAGCACAAGTTTTGAATTCGCAGAGGTAGTTTTTTATATTTGTGGCAAGTAGATAAAACACGGTTATCTTTGTATAATATATGATTGATTGATTTTTACTTCCTGCCTTAACGGGTGGACCATATCATGTTTTTGTTACTGTAGGCTCACAGGGCACTTGCTGTGGAGGAGGCGACTGGCAATTTCATGCTTATGTGGCTCCTTGCGTCTTGATCATGTAATTATTGTTCTATTTAACAATTATTGTCTAAGATTCCGTTTGCAATATAGTGTGCCGTATCATGTGTTTTACCATAAATACTTGTTCGTCTTCTGTTCACTGGTAGTTCTCACTTACCTGCTCTGTTCGGGGATTGTTAGAACTTTATCATGGAATTTTTGGATGTGTCTTTTAAAATTGATGATTACAAATAGAAGAATTAGATAATCAGTTTATTGAAGCTAGGGATAACTAGGTGCTTTGATGTGCCTTTAAACTGTATGGCAAGTGATTAACGCCTCCCAACTAAAGTTAGTAGCTTATGTTGATGCCTCATGTCCAACTAATATCTTAATACAAAATAATTACATCATGCTTTAGCTTATTTTGTTAATCTCTGTTATTCTGATTTTGATAGGCTGAGTAAGTAGTTAAAAGCGGATTTTATAATTTCCAGTCTTCCATCAGGGTCTTGACAACATTTGCTGGTGCTCTAATATCGGAGAAGCAATAGTAGTTAGTGTGCACTAATCTGGGTCGTATAAATATGTTAATGCAGATTACTTTAATTTTTAGGTTGTTTTTATCGTGTTTGGGTAACTTGTTCTGTCACACAATGACCACATATAAGACAGCTGTTCTGTTGCTGATTTGTCACGTTTACTTTTTAATCCAAACAAAAATTTAAAAAATCTAGTTCAGTTAGATTACAGATGAATTATACAGAGGGATCATATACCTGAAAAATGCAGTTTGAATGTAAAGTATTAATATGAATGTCTCTTTATCCAGGGAGGATCCTGAAGAATTTTCAGGAAAGAAATGAGAGTTTCACCGTATGTGCTTTTCCAGCAAGGTATTGCGGGAAAGTTTAGTCGTTTTCGCTTTCGTACATTGAGGGCAGTAACTATATAGTGCATGGTGTATCCACAAGATTCAGAGATTGTGTTTTTAAGAAGGTTGTCTTTATTCATGTTAGATGCTGTATTTCTTTAATAACATGGTAGGCAAAGGGATGTAATTGTTGGTATGTTATGGGTATTGATTATTATTATTTTTTTTGATTAATTTGCGTTACGTTAACAAGTTAAGAATTTTAGTCTTCCGTTGTGCTAAAAGAAAAAGGGTGCCAAGAACCCGGGTATTTTGTGGTTGCCAGCAACTTGTGGATGGTGACGACTTTTTGGTCACCAATCAACCAAAATAGTGACCACCATTTGGTCACTAACAGATCGATGACGAGGATAGTTGGTCACCGATGGTTTGAAGTTGTATTTACCCAAATCCAATCAGTGACGATGTTTTGGTCACTATTTGGTGACGAAACTGTGTTTGGTCTCTAATTGTAATTAGTGACGGACCTTTAGTGACCACTGGTGACCACCTATATTTGGTCACTAATCACGTTTGGTGACGAGATTAGTACTGTTAATGACGAAATTTTCTTGTCACTAAAAGCACTTTTTCTTGTAGTAAAAGAAAGCAAATTCTCTCAAATGTCTCAAACGCGCCAGAATCTGTAATCACAAGCTGCAGCAAACAACCGTTTCCAAAGTAAAGTTATAAAGTTATAAAGGTATTGAAAATGGTGGGTTGATCTTATTAATAAAAGCTATTTGACTTTTTGTGTCAAAGTATTGACGTTTGCCTATTTTAGTTAGAAGCCGCTTAACACTGCTAATGCATAAAATTTGGACGCATAAGCATTCTTACTAATGCTACGCGTCGATGCTTAAAGGAAAATGTGAAATTCAGTTTAAAAATATTCTATTATTAGTTTAAAATTTTAGTTCATTAACGAGCTCCTCAAGGTTCACACTTTGTTCCAATGAGCAACAAAAAGCTTCTTTAACCCCTTACAATTCTCAGCAACACCAATCAATCCAACATTCGCGCATC
>BQNB010010086.1:0-84961 GCA_026074375.1 Tanacetum coccineum
GTTGTCCAACGAACTCCACTCATTGACCCTGTTATATCAATGGTTACTGAAAAGACAACATCAACACCCACACCACCAATGATAAGTGTTAAATTGTATACATAAAATACCCAGGATTTCGCCAATAAAAGCCAAAAAAATATGCCAAAAGATGGAAATAGGTGTGCTTTTATGTCTCAATGTGCAGGAAAGGGTATCAAAGTCAAAAAGAGCAAAAACGAGCAAAAACCGACAAGAAATAAAGAGACAAGTACAAGAGAAAGATTTGAAGCCAATATTGAAAGCCGGATCAAGACCGTGGTCGAGAAAAGTCAAGAAAGTAAAGAAAAGGACAAAGGAAATGACCATTATACCCTTTTGAAGAAGATGCAAAATTACTAAAATACCCTTTGGGCCCTTTTTACACCATTCGGATCACAAAATCCCAACAATGAGCCCAAAATCAAAGCCCATTTCTAGTTTACTAAACTACAAGGGCCAGAATTGACAATTCTCAAACTCATTTTACACTACACTTGTGGAAAAGAAACAGAGGGACTATTTGTGCAAATAACCTAATCTTTCAAACCAAACGCGGTATAACTTTTCCCTCCTAACCGTTTTATAAAGATTTTTCCCGCCAAAACCCGAACAAACCCAAATTCCCTTTCTCCTTTTCCTGCTTCTCCCAACTTCACTCCACCAATCAAAGCTCTTTTCCACGTCATTTTGCACACTTGGCAACCTCTCATTGGTTCAAACACGTGGCAAATAAGATCAAACGGCTATAATTTCTTCGAATAAGATCCCACGGCTAAGAAAGAATGAAGATTCATTCTATTCTCTTCTTCTCCAAGCTCCTATAAATAGACAGGATAGTACAATTGTTAAGGAGTTCTAAGTTTTAGTTTTATAGTTAGTTAATTTTCAAATTTTCAATTTTAAGCCTTTACTGTTCACGTTTTGTAAACAATTCTGTTTCATTCAAGTTTAAAGCATTACAACACTTGTACTTTACCTATTCTCACTTGTACCTTCAGTTTATAAGAAATAAAAATCAATAGTGTTCTTTATACTTCTTAAATTTCATGTAATGAGCTGAATTTACACAATAAGCTCTTAATAAGCTCATTGAAGCTTATACAAAGTGACAAGTTCAATTCAAGTCAAAGATAGTTTAAAAGTCAGACAAAGTACTTAATTTGTTCATTCAATTCAAATGTGATGAGTACTTGAGTTAATTCATGTGAAATTGGAAGCTGTTGGAAGAATAAGCTCATTTCAGCTTATTGAGATAAGTACTCTTGGTCTAGAGGCTAGGAGCCATTAGGAAATTGTTTTTTAAGGTCACTCACTCAGAAAGAGTGGCCTAGTGTCTGAGATTACATAAATTTCAGGTTTCACCTTCTATATTTCATTTTAGCATTTGAAGCTTATTCTAGTAGCTTATTGTGTTTACTTTTTGTGCTTAAACCTGCTTAATTTTGTTTAGTTAGCTTAGAGATTCAAATGCTTTAAGCTGTTGTAGCTAGAATCCATTTAGGTTTCATTTAAGCTGTTGTAAATTTAGGTTAGTGTAAACTTAGAAACATATAGATAGTTAGTTTAAGAGTTCTAAACTTAGAGTTTTGGCCTGCACTTAAGTATTTGCCAAGTACATCAGCATAAGTAGTAGTAACTCAGTTACTACTGCTGTTGCTCACCACTTTTCTAGCTACTCTTTAACACTTGTAAGTAGGAAGTAAGAACTTAGCTTTAAGCATTTTAGTAGAACTCCATTAGCTCTTTATAGATTATCTCTTAACTTTCATTTTTAAGCTTTAGTCTAGTTCTTATGTTCCTGCAAAAGTTGTATTAGCAGCAACTTAGATTTCAAGAATTTACTTTTGGATTCCTATTTTCTAGTTGTTATTTCCAAAATCCTTTTATCTAGGTTTATTCTATATTCATAGTATAGCTTATTTTCAAAATTCTAGTTTCTAGGATTTAGATTTGAGCTAGTTAGCTTATTAGAAGTTGCTTAATAACAGTCATCAAAGCTGAACTTTCACTTTTTAATAGCAAATTTCTTGTTAATCTTGTTTACTTTTAGCTTATTTCTTTTTAGACATCCTTAGTACACATTATAAGCTTCTTATAGCATCTTTTGGTTTTTATTTTCATTGAGTATTAAGCAAGAAATAAGCCAAAGTTTAAGAAAAGTTAAATTTTCTAAGGAACATAATAGTTTCTGTAGTACAGTTTAAAGAGCTGATTTCCCAGCTTATTCAGTAGTTTAAATGTTAAAGTGCTTTTATTAAAGTTGTAGTAGATAAGCTCAGGTCCAACTTTTCTGTTTTGAGTTTTTGCTTATTTTCATTTTTGTAATAAGCTAAAAAGTGCTTAAGTCGTAGGGTCTGTTTGGAACTTTCTCGATAGTTAAGGGTGATCTGTTTTCACTATAGTGTAAATTTTAGTTACTTTCCCCGCCTACCCTTTACTTTTATTCTTTGCACTTTTTACCCTGTTCTTTTAGGTTAATAAAATAGTATTAATATTTTTAATATTAGTTTTAATAAAATTAGGGTTTAGGTTTTAATTAGCAAAATTAGGGTTTAATTGATTAGTAAAAATTGGGCATTTTCATACCATTAAATTTCTGCACATTTTTAGTAGTTAAAAGTCATTTTTCTTTATTTTTCCAATTGAATTTGTATTTTTTAGGAATTAAAATAGGTTTTTAGAAATTTCTTTTTCTTAAGAAATTCATAGAAAATAGAAAAATAGTTGGAAAAATCTAATTCTTTTTGTAATAATTTTCTTTTTCATTCTAGAATTTTTGAAAAATAAAAATAAATTTTTAGTGTTAATTTTTAGAAAAAGTTTATTTTTAGTTAATTCATTTTTCTTTAGAAATTCATAGAAAATTCAAAAATAGTTAAAAAATTCTAATTCTTTTTCCTAAAATTTTCTTTTTAATTTTGTGATTTTTAGGTATAAAATTTGTTGGTATTAGTGCTTTAGACTTTAAATTCTAGTTTTAGCTCACGTTTTTAATTCACGTTTGTTAATTTTTCGTATTAGTTAAACGTTTTTAATTCTTTAATTGTTTTTAGTTTAATTGTGCCTATTTTATTTGTAGTGAAATTCGCAAATTCAAAATCTTTTATCCATTCTTGACTCGAAATCCGAATTTATTCCGAATTTCAATTCATCGATCTATTCGTTGGATACGTGCCCGAGAAGAAAATACTTCCCGGGTTTATAATATACGTTTTGTGTTTTTTAAGTGAGATTGTATTCCCTTTTTTGTTTCATGATTGGAAGTAATTGAAAGAATTGTCACGGGATTTATACTATTCAATATATAAATTTGACTAGTGCTTACACTCGTACCAACCAACCACACAAGCTCATGTTAAAATGTGTTTGACCTCTTGCTGGAAAGACATTTCAAGAGGAGTTTAGAAGTACTGGTTGGTACAAGGAAAACAGAGACGGACAAAAGACTGTTGCAAAGGATAGTATGACTAATTCATACTTGATATAAACATGTCAGGTCTTGTTTTTCATATCATAATTTTGTACATCAATAAGTAGTGTGGTAATTAGTGTTATGTGTCAGTTTAATGAATTTTTCATGAGTTTCTCGTTAAACTCTAAATCATTTATAAACTCATCATAACTGACACTAACAGAATCCCTTATTAATTGAGGGGGAGTATAGATAGGTTTCAATATCGGCTTGTAATTTAATCAGACCACATTTTCTCCTAAATTTTCTTACATACTTAAATCAATTGAGATCCTAAATCTCAAAGGGTTTGAAATTCTTGATCAGGGGAGAGAATGTGATTTAAATATTAAATCTGATAAAAATGTGATCTATTAAGACTCAAGCAGGTACTCCTCCCTCTATGTGCCAAACAATTTCGAATATCGACGCACATATTGAGGGGGAGCAGTTTCATGAATCAAAACAATCGAGGTACTAATGCCTTGATGTTTACATCGACCGTACCTTGATTGATTTTCAAATGGTTTTATGGCGAAGAGAACAGTACCAAAAGACCGACCCTGTATTTACGTTATCGGAGTTATAAGGATGGTAAGGTTAGGTACTCGATCCCATGATCCCGCCAGAGCCGGAGAGATCTACCCAGGGACAATCCACTAGTTAGTGTAGAAGTCCTTAGGTATGATTACAAAAGGAGTAATGTGAGAATAAGGGAATAGTGCGGACTGAGATGGAGCTAGTACTGGAACATACCCAACAAGGTACTAGTAATGAAGTCTCGGTAAGCACTGAAGGGGTTGAAGAATGAAAAAGAAATGTTAAGATAAAGGGTGAAAAGAAAGCAACCCTCCTTAAACATTAGGCAGAAACCGGGTCAATACATATGCTGTCAGAATCACATGGTTGATTGCTGACATTGAAGACAAGTATCATGGACCCAGTGATACGCTGCACAACCCTCCCTAGCCACTCAAGATCCCTCAAAGGATTCTTGTTTCATTTCTCACAGAGATCAATACATTTCTATCGTCTCTCTCACTCCGAGTTAGATGATATTGAAAAGGTGGCAGTCTGCTCCAGCCTCTGACTACTAAAAACCAAAGATGCGCTATTGAGTCTAGAGCCATGAGATCATCCATAAATCTTGTTAGGACACTAATACAAACTATGCTTGTTCATCACACAAAGTGATAACAAGTAAAGATCTTAAGAGTCCTACGCATTAGCCTCGTGTTATTGCCAGAACATCCGAGTGATACAAAAGTGCTCACAATGAAGATGGAAATCCTTCTAGAGCCAATATCAAACAAGCTCTTGGTAGGTGACATGTGAGATCCTCTTGAGGATCAAACTTGTGACAACTAGAAAGAAACGATGGTGCGATTCTTTATGAATCAAACTTGTTCTAGGCTGTGAATTGACGAATTATTTTTGAAAAACCTTTTGATGTGTTCAACAACTGATTTTCGAGCACATTGACTGGGTATATCTTTCAAAACAAATGTGTTTCTGATAAAACTTGACTTTGTGCTATAAGACACTCTCAATGTATCACAAAAATACTTTCTTAGGTGACACATCGATTGATTTTCAAATCAAATTTTATCCTTAATCGGTAAGACAGTGACTAACCGATTCACTCTTATTGTTCTGTCTGCTTTGAGACGTATCGATAAAGAGAACAGGCAAGTATGGTGATTCTGATGGTTATGCATTTGATGATCCGATACTTATACTGGAAATCCTGTCTCGGAGACTTATCTTAAGATGAATCTACCTGATCACAGGTCGGTCCTCATGGATCCGGAGGTTAATCCAACCAGACTCGGGCGAATGACAAAGCCATATTCGTCCACAAGATTTATTTCTAACTGTTTTATTACAGGTTCAAGTAAAGATGGAGATGGAGATACCTCGTTCCAGTGGAGTCAATTCACAACCCCATGCTCACACTTCATATTCTTAATCAAAGACATCATGATAGCTGAAAGATCTACAACACAGCTTCCACAACTCTGATGCTTGCTATCATGATCCAGAAAAGTGTGAGCATGCTGGTCCAAAGGTCACAATATCACATGGAGGCAATACTTCACAACAAGGATGATTAAGAGATTTACAGTGGCTAATGATCTCAAAGAAAGCTCAAAGATCATACAAGTCAAAGGAACTATGCTCAAAGATCACTACTTGTCCTACAAAGATAGTACTTGAAGAATCAAAGACTACGAGCCAGAGTCAATGATCAACTCATAGAATGCTATAATTCAAATTGTAGTTTCTGGGGTGACCTCCCTTAGGGGGAGATTGTTAGGTTTAAGAAAAAGACTCGGTCACCCCATGTATTTTCATGTTTAGCATAGCTTGTAGTTTTGTTAGTAATAGTATGATTTATGGTGTTGGGCCGGGTCTTTACCCACTGTAAGCCCACACCATAGCCCGTTTCATAGGCATTTTGTAAGACATATTTAAACCCTCTCCACACATGGAGAGGGTGTTGGTAGAAATCATTTGACACACACTCTTTAGTGTGTTTTTTCATTGTTTTACATATTCTCTCCATCATCTCTCTCACTGATAATTCCATAATACTCAACTTGTAAAAGTAACGTATGACATATCTGAATACATAAAGGACATAAATAAGTATGGATATATAGATTAAGTGACATACACAAATGCGGTAACACGACCATACACAAATCGAACATATAGATTATTGGTTGTTGATTAAAGATATAAATAATAATATATATAATAAAATATATATAATAAGTATAATCTAAAAAAAACAATCAATGAAACCGAGGAGTAGTATAGAATATCCCCGGGTCGTTTATCCCCAACGAGGCTGTGCTGGAGAATCGATACAGTCGGAGAATTGGAGTTTGAATGAGATTAATGATTGGAGAGAGTATAAAGCTAAATTAATCAATAACAAACAAAAACGATTGAGAAAAACCTAAAAATTATGAAATTAAGCTGAAAAACAAGAGCAGGAATCCCGAACAAGGGGTCAAAAACCTAAAATCTTAAAAATTAGCCCTACAAAGAAATTTTTACTTCTAAACTACTCTAGGGGACTAATAATGAAGAATGAAAAAGACTAGACTGAAAACGGAGGTCGTTTGACCCAAAAACGAGTCAAGTCAAGATCCGTACCCGAGACCCGTTCTTTAAAAATCAAAAGTTTGCAAAATTAACCCTACAAAAGTTTCTCTATTTTTCCTACGTAGAATATTACCAAAGAAAATTTCTTAAAAAAGAAAAATATTTTTTTGATAATTTTTGTATTTTTTATGAATTTTTAAAACTTTTAACGAAATTAAATTATAAAAAATACTAAACTATTTTTAAAAATTCTAAAAAAATTACTGAAATTACTTTACCCTAAAACCTACCTAAGAAAAATAAGAAACCCAAAATTTGGCTTATAAATAAGCCGAAAATAAGCTCAAACGAGCTTATAAGCTAATGGGGCAAAACTCCCTTATATACCAAGGTGCCCAAGGGTCTAACAGAAAAGACCCAAGGGCACAGCGGTAGAGAGATGTTTGTGTTTATAAAAGAGGTGTATGTAGGGTGAGAACCGCCCCTGGATCTACTACTCTATTGCTCACCCGGTTTATCCCCTAATCTCTCCTACGTTTCTTTTTTTTTTTAATGACTTTTTAAACAAACTTGTAGAACACATAAGCTGAACACTTTTCCATAACATCGACTTTTTGAGAAAGCAAAATAAGCTAAAAAAAAGAGCATTTGTGGTTGCCAGTAGGCTTATAATTGCGAGCTTAAAGGCAAAAATTGGCTTTTCTTAATCACTTTTATGAACAATTAAGCAAAGAAAGTGGGAAAAATGAGCAAACACAACTTAACACACCAACATTATGAACTACTAGGAACAAAAATAAGCAAATGAAATAAGCCCAATAAGCCAGAAATTGGCTTAAACACTCAGCAGTACTAACTTAAGAGTTAGTACTGAGCTATGGTGAAATTTAGCCTTGCTAGGCTTGTTACGGGGCAAGAATAAGCAAGCAAAACACGGGAAAACAGGTAATCCATAATTAAGCAACAAACTAAAATAAGCTAAGAAAATTAGTCATAAAAGCCAAACGACTAAAATAAACCACAAACCTAATTTAGTCAAATATTTTAAAAGTGGCACTTTTAGCTTAACATTAAGGAATCTAGGGGTGCTAAGTGCTTAAGCCACTAGAGCTTATCAATGGACCCTAAATGGCAGTTCTAAAAAAGCTAAAAAGAACCTAAGGGCTTAAGGCCAAATAACTATAAAATGGGTTTGAAAAAGTTCTAGCAAGATGGGGAAGTGAACCACAAAAAATGGCTTAATGTTAAAGCATTATATAACAGCTTAAAAATAAGCTGTCAAATAAGCTCAAAAACAAAAACTTAGTTAAAACAGATGAAAAGTACCTTGAAATGAACTTGTGCACACATTTTTAGAACCTAAAACACTGATTTACCTTCTGATTTTTTAGAATGAAATTGGGACACATTTTGACTAGTTGATTAACCAAATGACACTACTTTAAGACCTAACTTCAGGTTTTCTAAAGCTTAACCCAATAAACTCATGGAAACTTCTTAAAATTCAACAGTTTTGAGAGAACAATGAGAAAACTTTGAAAAACACTTTTTGGACTTAAAAAGTTTGGAAATCAGACTCTAATAAGCTTAATAATGCTAACCAAATTTGGCCAAATGGCCACAACCCATGATGACACCATTTTGACCCATTTTGGGCTTGTACCAAACACCCCTTTAGATTTCTAAACTAGGCTTTTAAGACTATTAGGAACAGATTTAAGCTAAGAATTTTAAGGACAAATATTAAATATATAATACTAAGTAATAAAAAGCAAAAATACAAAGCAAATAAGCACTTAACTAAGCAAATAAGCAAATAAGCAGTCACAAGCAATTTAAGGCAGTTTCAAGCAAATGGTAAGTAAATGAAACTAGAGCAACTAAGAGGCATTTATAAGCATAACTAAACACATATAAGCACAAAAAGTCATAAATAAGCTGAAAATAAGCCACAATAAGCAATGCTACAGTAAGAATAAGCTAAAATTTAAAAAGAAGTATACCTTGATCCTTGCTCAAAACAGGATTATGTGAACCTAAATAAGCTTTAAAACCTACCTGGTATGTGCTTAATTACACATACCTTTTACCTTTAAAAACGTGCTAAAATAACCAAAAACGGACTCAGAAAAAAAAAAAAAATGCCAATAAAATGCTTGTTTTGCTAATTGTGTTGTGCAGGAACGGATATCTCACAAAAAGACGAAAAAACCAAGCAAAAAGCATCAAAACCGGACACGAGATGGAAAAGTGTGTGAAAACAAAGCCAAATCAAAGTCAAGTCAACTCCGAGAAGAAAAAGCAAAGAAAAATATAACTTGAGGGGTCAAAAGTCCAAACCCCTAAGTATATATATTAAGGAAACAACCACAGGTGCCTGATTATTGCCAATTTGGAAACTCATTTATAAAAGAAAGAAAGGGGAAAAAGAGAAATGAAAAAAGAAAGATGTGAGGGGCATTCTTGTACACAAACCGAAACATACCCTTAATCATCTTCAACCTCCATCTGATCACAACCAACTTGTATAAACCTTTTCCAATCTTCCCGCCAATACCAATTCCCACCACAGCCAGCACCTTGTTTTCTCCCATACTCTACCCTTCAACACTCCCACCAACACTTGACAAAACATTTCCAACTCACCCCACCATGGCCACAAATGCCAAGTTGGCAAAATCCAAGGACATTTTCGATCTAAAAAAAAAAAATGGGGTTGAATAGAAACAAGGAAATTAAGGGGCCCAGGATATAATGTGAGTTTATACTCACAAAGCTAGCACAAGGAAGCTTTATACTCAGCAAACAAACACAAGTCAACTACAACAAAGAAAGGTCAATGAAAGTCAAACAGAAGACTTCACTTTTTTTTACCTTTTCTTTGTATAAATAGGGCAATTGAGCCGATTTAAGGTCATAGTGTAATTTTTAGTTTTTAATATAAAAAAAACGTTTTTCCTTTCTGCAATTGTAAAAGTTTCCATTTTAATGAAATTTCAGTTTGTTTTGCAATACGTGTTCCAAGTTTACAATACCTTAAGTTTGTTTTAAAGCTACTCATAAGCTCTAAGAGTCGACTAAGCTCATTATTTGAAGCTAAATAAAGTTTAACTAAGTTTAAATTCTGCAAACCAGTTTAAATAAACCTGAAATATCTTGCATTTGAATTGGTGGAAAGCAATTTTGGAAGTTTGGTTGTAATGGAAAACCAAATGGAACTGCATACCCTAGCTTAAATAATAAGCTAGGGAGCTTATAGCTGCCCTTTTTGGGTTGCCACTGCTTTAGCTAGAGGTTCAATGTAAGTCCTCTATTTTAATTCTTACACTTTTTCTTTAAGGTTACTGTAGCATTGCTTATTTATTTGTTTATTTCTGTCTTATCATTGCTTAATAGTGTTAATATATGCTTAATTTTTCCTGGATTTAGACTTGTATCATTTATTTATACTTGTTCTTTTAATAGTGTCATTTTAGCTGAAAATTGCCTTTTGCTTATCAGCTTATCTAAGTGCTTTATTTCTGTGAAAATGGTTCAATTAGTGCTAAATATGTTCATATAATCATTTGTCTTTACAAAAGCTTTGGCCCTAAATCCTCTTAAAATTAGTTTTAAAAATGCGATTCATAATCTTAAAGTGTGTATGGGTCCAGGCTGAAAATGGTTCATTTTGGGCTCATGAATGGGTTGTTTGGTCATTGATAAATTTCATTTAGCTATATTTAGGTCTTATAAGCTTGTTTAAAATCAAGTTTTTATTTGTTGAATTTCAATATCCAAGTTATATTAGCTTATTTTGTGAACCTGTTGATTTTGCTTAAGTAGAATGCTTATTATTGAGTTTTAGCTTAAAGTAGATATTAAGCTTTGTTCATATTAATATTTAAGTGTTTTATATGCATTGGGTAAGTGTTGTTGTAAGTGCAAAGTGTTTCAAAGTTTAAGTTAGAATCTTTTTTTCTGCATTATAGATAAAAAAAGGGGATAAATAGCTTTTTTCATAAAGCTCATTCTGGCTATTTAGTGTTTCAAAATACTTTTGTGTCTAATTAATGTTCATTGAGCTTAAATCTCATCTGTTATATAGCTTATAGTCATCATAAGAATCCAAGAATAGCAGGGCTCATTTTTTTAAGCTAAAAGTGCTTATTTTCAGTAAAATCAAAAAAATGAGTAGTTTTAGTCATTTGTGCTTAATGTTCTTATTCAAATGGGCTTATTTAAAAAAGTGAAAAGGCGGGCTTAATTAAGTGGACACATTAGTGACAGTATTAACCAAAATCATACTTTTTAGTTGATGTGTGCTGGGGTAGATGTTAGTATTATGTAACTTAATTTCATTTGGCTTATTTTAGAAAAGAGGTTAGAGTTTACTAAAGAGGAGTGAGGGTAGTGGTGCGAAGAATGGGTTTTGTAGCGAAAGAGTATGAGAGATATAGAAAGGCGGCTTTATAATGGAGATCATATTAAGCAACATATAACTTTCCAAAACCAGCGATTCCTTTTCAAATGAGATGGTTAAGGGTATTTGACAGCTTGGTTTACCAGCGAAAATTATGATGCCTAAGAAGTATGTATCTCCGCAACCGAAAACTTAAGTGTGTAGTGTCAGAGTCAGCAGCTTATGTTGTGGCTTTAGTGTGCTATGATTATCTTAGTGGCTAATGTAGTTATAAGTGAGTGCCGATTAAGAAAGTCTATCTTACTTATGGATCTTGAAGAAGTCTATGTCCCGGTGAGCAACTGGATGCTTATGGATGTATTATGACGGTTTGCATACGAAAAGCGGAGTAAGTATTTGCTGGGCAAGAGACATGGCGCGGGGATATATAGGAGAGCGCTCGATGTGCTGCTGTGTGTAGGAGTAGATATCTGATTTGCTGCTTGTGAGTGACTGAGGCGTCGCCTTATATATCGTGCATATAGTGAGTGTCTGGTGTGTCAGTCTGCAGTTCCTCTGCGATGTGCTGTGGGTAAGGGAAACTGAGTATTAGAGCTATAAGTTGAGCGTTATATGTGAGTTATTGATAGATCCGTCCTGTATGCTCAGGGCCCGGTTTATGATAAGTGTGTGTGTATGTTCCACAATCTTGTTTGGTTGTGAAATTTTAGGTGGTCCAGTATACCGAAGCGTTTGCTATGCCCTTGTAGTAGATTATTTAGGACGTGCGTTCTCAGAGCAATGGGCTCTATGAATCATTCGTCAATCACAACGTTAATCAAACCCAGAGGAGTCCTACTTTATCGCGACTTTATCGATCCGAGCGTGGGCCAGAGCCGGTGAATCAAACCAAGATCAACTTTCAATTGCAGCCTCGTTGGGACATACGACCCGGGAATCATACTTCCGGAATCTTTTTATCATTGATTCTCTTATATATTTTATTTCTAGGTAGGTCTTGACTTTTTACCTTGGTCAAGGGTGAAGAGTTTGGATTTGCCTAGTATTTTATATATTCTATATTGTTAGAACCAATTTTTGGCGCCGTTGCCGGGGAGGCTAGTGCTACGATTGTTATCCTACGTTTGATTTAAGTTTGTCTTATTGTGAATATATCATCTTAAAAAACACAAAAATATTTTTCTTTTCTTTTTACTAGTACATATCATATAAATCTAAAAAAAAATCTAAAAAAAAAAATCAAAAATATAAAAAAATTGTCCATAAACAAGAAATAAAATACATAAATTGGTAAAAATACCAAAATATAATATTCTCAATTGAGGTATTATCATAATTTCCGGTGAACTAGTGAGTTCCCACTCGAACAAAAGATTTAAAGACTTACCATTTGTATCACTTACGAGGTACGGCTCACCTCGATTCGATTAACAAACTAGACGGTGGGTATAAGGAGGGTTGTTCCAAGGAACTACGACCCGAAAGGAGATATAAGCTTCGCGCTATCACTCTCCTCCGCTCGCTTGTGCGTTTTTCGAATTGGGAGCTACCGTGAAGTAGGATCGATTATTTGGTTTAAGTCGTCTCTCTCAATTGTCCGTTAAAATAAATTGTGAATAAATTTTTGAAAAACCAAAAAAAAAAAAAAAAAAATTAGTGTAATTTTCTTTTTGAATTTCTATTTTGTGCATGCGCACTCGATCTCAGTCTCGTAATCCAAATTTGCCTCAACAAGAAGCTTCACCAGTTATTGTTGAACCTCTTCGTATCGAATACCCAGTTCAAGATCAGCCACAAGAAATTCCAATGGCCGATAATCGAACTATGGCTCAATTGCTCGAGGCACCCACCGAGGGTTACGAGGATGCAATCGTTGTTCCGGAAATAACCGCGAATAACTTCGAGATCAAGCATGGTCTACTAAATCTTGTTCAAAACAAACAATTCTTTGGACACGATAAGGAAGACCCACATGCTCATATCCGTTATTTCAACAAGATCACTTCTACGATGAAGTTTCCCAACGTCCCGAGTACGTCGGTTAAGCTATTGCTTTTCCCATTTTCCCTCGAGGGAGCAGCCCGGATTTGGCTCGAAAAAGAACCCCCTCGATCGATTGTTACATGGGACGATCTTGTTTCAAAATTCATCAACAAATTTTTTCCTCCTTCTAAAACAACCAATCTTCGAAATGAAATCACGAGATTTCAACAAAAATTCGACGAAACGTTTTATGAAGCTTGGGATCGGTTCAATGATCTTCTTAGGGCATGCCCACATCACGGGTTTTCAGAATTGCATCAACTCGATACATTCTACAATGCCTTAAACACTAATGATCAAGACTCATTGAACTCCGCTGCGGGTGGTAATTTTTTGGATAAGATGCCTAGAGAATGCCTTAAAATTATCGAAAGCAAATCCAAAGTTCGTCAATCACGAAGCAAGGCAGTCATTGCCAAAGTAGGTACGAGCTCTTCCACCCCAGCAGTTTCATCCGATGTTGCCGAATTAAAAGATTTGGTTAGGGCATTGCTCCTAGACAAGAAAAATCAAGCTCCCGCTCCTGCTCCCGCTCCCGTTAAAGCAATCGAGCCAAGTTGTGTAACTTGCGGAGGTGCTCATTCTTATCAACAATGTCCCGCCACCGGTGGCAACATGTTCCACGATAATATCCAAGCATATGTGTCACAAGCCGCCGCGGCTAATTTTAATCAAGGAAATACCGGTATCCGACCTCCGATGTTGTCTAATCAAATTCGACCTCCCGGTTTTTCTCCCGTGCAAAATCATCAAAACAATCAAAACCGTTTCAATCAAGGAAATAACTTCAATCAAAACCGAGGGGGAAATTACAACCAAAACAGGGGTAATAATTTCAATCAAGGACCAATTTATCAACCCCAAGTTAATCAACCCCCGGTTTATCAAGCACCAACTCATCAAGCTCCGGTTCCACAAGCTCCAGGTGTGTCTAAGCTCGATTTCGATAGCTACGTCAAAGCCAACGATGCAATCATGAAAAATACTCAAAATCAATTAACCAACTTGGCTCAGTCAGGGCAAAACACACAAAATCAAATGATGGGAATGCAAAATCAATTGGACAATATAGCCAATTTGCTTTCCAAGATGGTAGTTTCCAACACCGCTTCCACTTCAGGGTCGGGATCTCTCCCGGGTAACACCGTTACCAACCCTAAAGAAGATTTGAAAGGTATCACCACCCGAAGCGGTGTTACTACTCAAGGACCCACGATTCCTCCTACCACTTCTACTTCAATGAATCGTGATACCGAGGTCACAAAGGATACGATGCCTCCGACTAACAACGGAAGCACCAAAGACGTCCAACCTCCGGTTGTGCAAGTCCAATCTCGAAATCAAATCTCCAAGCCCGATGTTGAATCCGTTAGTGCTCCAAAGGTGTCAATCCCATTTCCTTCGAGAAGAAACGATGAAAACCGCCGTGAAAAAGCTAACGAACAAATTGAGAAATTCTATGAAATCTTCAAAGATATGAATTTCGAAATTAGCTTTTTGGATGCTTTGACTCTTATGCCTAAATTCGCCTCAACTTTAAAAGCCTTAATCGGAAACAAAGAGAAATTGAGTGAAATGGCAAAATTGAACGAAACTTGCTCGGCGGTCATCCTTAACAAGTTGCCTAGAAAACTTGGAGACCCCGGCAGATTCCTTATCCCATGTGAATTTTCTGGCATTAACACATGCAATGCCTTGGCCGATCTCGGTGCAAGCATCAATCTTATGCCGTATTCCGTGTGGAAGGATCTCTCTCTTTCCGAGCTTACCCCAACATGCATGACGCTAGAGCTAGCGGACCGTTCAATCACTACACCAATCGGTATCGCCAAAGACGTCCGTGTGTTGGTGGGAAAGTTCCAATTTCCAGCCGATTTTGTGGTTGTTGAATTTGAGCCAGACCCCCGAGTACCTCTAATTCTCGGGAGGTGTTTTCTGAAAACTAGTCGTGCATTAATCGATGTGTACGAGGGTGAAATTACCCTTCGTGTTGGCAAAGAGGCCATAACTTTCAACCTAGATCAAACTTCGAGGTACACGGCAAATTTCAATCATATGACGGCAAACCGGATTGACGTCATTGATATGGCTAGTGAAGAATACTCGCAAGAGGTCTTAGGTTTTTCTGATTCGGTAGCATACGGAAATCCTTCTCCGTGCTTTGATCCTATTGTTGCTAATTCATCTCCGACCTTAACTCCATTTGGAGAAAGTGACTTTCTACTGTTCGAGGAAGCAAATGCTTTTCTTGCTCTAGATGATGATACAACTTCACCGGAAGTTGATCCGACTTATTATGATCCCGACGGGGACATTCTCATCCTAGAAGCATTCTTGAACAATGAACCACCGACTCCTATTCCAAATCAAGGAGATTGTTCACCAGAAACCCAAGAAGAAATCAAACTTTGTGAAGCCAAAACTGTTAAATCTTCGATTGATGAACCGCCAGAGGTTGAACTCAAAGACTTACCTCCCCATCTTGAATACGCATTCTTGGAAGATGACAACAAGTTACCAGTCATCATTGCTAAAGAATTAAGTTTGGGGGAGAAAGCCGATCTGATCAAGGTTCTTAAGTCCCACAAGCGAGCCATCGCTTGGAAATTATCCGACATTCAGGGTATTAACCCGGAATTTTGTACCCACAAAATTCTAATGGAAGAGGACTATAAACCTGCAGTTCAGCATCAGAGAAGGGTTAATCCAAAAATCCACGATGTCATCAAGAATGAAGTTGAAAAACTTCTTGACGCAGGATTGATTTACCCAATCTCCGATAGTCCATGGGTCAGCCCGATACATTGTGTGCCCAAAAAGGGTGGATTTACCGTTGTTCAAAATGAAGAAAATGAGTTGATCCCAACTCGATTGGTTACCGGGTGGCGGGTATGCATTGACTACCGCAAGTTAAATGAAGCCACCCGTAAAGACCACTTTCCACTCCCGTTTATGGATCAAATGCTCGAGAGATTAGCGGGAAACGAGTACTTAATATTGGGTTTCCTTGATGGATACTCTGGGTATTTTCAATTCCCATTGACCCTCGTGATCAAGAAAAGACCACATTTACTTGTCCCTACGGAACTATTGCCTACCAGTGCCTCAATGCCTTCGGCTATGCAATGCACCGGGCACATTCCAAGGTGTATGTTGGCCATCATACACGACATGGTTGAAAGACAATGGAAAGTCTTCATGGATACTTAGTCGTCTTTGGAATTCCTTGAAAATGCCAATCTCCCGTCTTGAGAAAATGTTGCAAAGATGTGAAGACACCAATTTGTGTCTTAACTGGGAGAAGAGCCATTTTATGGTCAAAGAGGGCATTGTCCTCGGCCATAAAATTTCTAAAAATAGGATTGAGGTTGACAAAGCCAAAATAGATGTCATTGCCAAATACCATAAATCTCCTCCACCCACTGTCAAAGGAGTTAGGAGTTTTTCTTTGGTCATGCCGGTTTTTACCGAGATACTATAAAGGATCTCTTCCAAAATATCCCGACCAATGACACCATCTTTCTCGAGAAGAATACTCCATTCATCTTCTCTAATGAATGCAATCCAAGCATTCCAAAACGTTAAAGAATAAACTTACGGAAGCTCCGAATTTTGTTCCCCAAACTGGGATCTACCGAATCGAAACTTCAATTTTGCGATGCAATTGATTACGCCATAAGGGGCAGTTTTTAGGGCAAAACGCAATGAAAAACACTTTCGGCCTAATCCATATATGCAAGCAAGACTATGACCGAGGCTGAATCTAATTACAAGCACACGACGGAAAAGGAAATGTTAGCCGTGGTTGGAATGCATTCGAAAAATGTCTTGTCCTTAACTATCATGAAACAAAAGCATAGTGCATAAGGACCATTCCGCCTCTAAGTATCTCTTTGGCCCAAAAAGGATTCGAAAGCGAGATTGCTCCGATGGGTTCTCCTCCTCCAAGAATTTGACTTTAAAGTTCTTGACACAAAAGGAGCCGAGAACCTCGCAGCCGATCATCTGTCCCGATTAGAAAACCCGTATGAAAATGTTCTCGACCCTAAAGAGATTAATGAAACATTTCCTCTCGAGACGTTAAGAAGTATGGTGACATTTTCGTGGTGATTCTAAGTACCCAGCTCCAAATGTGGTTTGCCGACATTGCAAATTACCACGCGGGTACTTCCGTTGTGAAGGCATGCAACACCAACAGAAAAATAAGTTTCTCCAAGACCGTGAAACATTATTTTTGGATGACCCCTTCTTGTTTAAAAATTTGTGCGGATCAAGTGATCAGGAGCGTTGTGTGCACCGGCAAGGAAGCTCTCGACATTCACGAGGGGCTTGCCACAAATATACCCACCGGGGGACAGTAATGGTGCAAACCTAAACCGCCAAAAAGATCTTATGATTCCGACTTCACTTATAGGCCCACCATTTACCGAAGGATGCCCATAGTTTGTCAAAAACTGTGACTCGTGCCAACGACAAGGAAAAACTTCACAAAACGGGATGAGATGCCTCAAAACTCCATTCCAAGAGTTTGGTGAAATCTATGACGTTTGGGGCATTGTCTTTATGGGCCCGTTCCCCGGTCTTGTTTCACGGAGGGAACAAATATATACTCTCTCAGTGGCCGATGAACTACTTGTCAAAAAATGGGTTGAAAGCGAAAGCGCTCCCCCACCAATGATGCCCAGAGTCGTTTGCAAATTCCTAAAACCCCTCTTCGCCAGATTTAGGTGCACCTCGAGCTATCATAAGTTGGCTCCGCGGAAGCTCATTTCTGCAATGACAAATTGCATAGGTTCAAGCAAAATATGGAGTCACTCACCGTCTCTCCACCGCATATTACCCACAAACAAGTGGGCAAGTTTGAGGATGTCAAAACGTGGTTGAAACGAACCTTGAAAGGACCATAGGTGATAACCCCCCGTTTGGCTTCCAGGTCGGCACAAACAAGATGATGCACTAATATGGGCCTTCCGCACAGCTTACAAAAGCCCATCGGGTGTACTTTTCCTTACAAGCTAGTGAATGGAACAGGCATGCCAATCCTTCCATCGAGCTTGACACAAAGCTATTGGCCTTGAAACAAGCAAACATTGATCTTTCTACTGGCGGTGGGATCAACCGGAAAGTTCAACTCTCAATGAACTTAGCGAACTTCTTGATCATAGCCTATGAGAAACTCATTGATCTATAAGGAAAAAACAAAGAGAATCCATGACTCCAAGATCAAAAATCGCGTTTTCAACAACGTCGATGATCGAGTCCCTCCTCTATAAAAATCAGAATTGAAATATATTCTAATCTTCGGGACAAACTAAAATCCCATTGTGAGTGGACCATTTCCGACCATCACTCAAGTGTCTTTACCTTACGGCACGTGTTGATGCTATCTCAAGCCACGAGCCGAATTTCAAAGTAAATGGTCATTTCGTGTTAAAGCACTAACTTTGGAGGGGAACGAAGCCGACAAATGGTAGTCTCGGATCTACCAAACATTCCCTAATTTCAAATAAATTTCAGGTGACGGGTCAAGACGTAGCGACCCTTAAACAAGCGCTTCGTGGGAGGTTAACACTATGCTTATCCGTATTGTAATTGTATGTAATAGAGGTGTTGTTTGATGTGTGAGATAGCTTGTCTTTCTATCACCGTGTTTCGTGTTGTTGTTGTTTTATTATCGGGATTGCCCGGATTGTGATGGCCTCGTATTCTCGGTTTTGTCTATTCGATCACTCCGAGCATGCAAATCCAAACAGCTCATTTTGGGAATCCCGTATATCCTAATCTACATCGACTAACATTTAACATTTTGGCAATACTTCACATAAACCCTTATGATAACTTAGTACCCATCAAAACATCCGAGGACGATGTTTAGTACTGTTTGGGGGGGGTGGGGTATCTTCGATTTGATTATTTGCCTGCAGCATTGTTACTCCACCGAAATACCCGTATTTTCACCAAAATTTTTGCAAAATACCAAAAAAAATTTAAAAAATATTCAAAAAAAAATAAAGTGTTTTTGTCACAGTTGAACTTTTCTTTGGGTAAATGAGAATAATTTTTTTACTGGATCATCGGCGTTAAATGAGCCCTAGCTAGTTCCTTCAGGCCAAGCTTTCACGAATTCTATTGCTTTGAATTTAAAAAAAAAAAAAAAGGGTGAAGAACAAGAAGATGAAAGAGTAAAATATAGAGTTTAATTTTAAGCACAGATTCGTCCAAAAACATATATGAATAACTTGTTTTTCTTTTTCCTCCCAATAATCCTTCTAAACGCACCTAATCATTAGAACGTGCTTGTTCAACTAAGTCAATCGATGTTCTTCCAGAAAAAGGACTTCAAAATTGTAAACTTGATTCTTTAAAAGCAAGGTTTTTGAAAGAAAAAATGCCCAAAGAAGCATGAATGAAGTATGAATGCAAAAAAAGCACGAATATTGTAATATGCCAATGAAGCATACATTCGATCATATGGAGCAGTAAAAGATGTTCGTTGGATATCTCCCTCTGCTAACCCCCACGAGGTGGGGGTTCAACTAAACGACTTTACTTCTAGGGATTTTGGTGTGTTGTGAAATCATCACATGGACGAAAGGTCTAGCTGGAGGGTTTCAAACTAAGACACCGATCCTTAAGCCATAATTATAAAAGGTGTTGATGTGATTTTCCCACTACGCGAGCAACAGGGTGGGTTTTTCCAACTAAGCAACAAAAACCGGTCGTTGGTTGGATATCCTAGTCTAGTAGCGAGGCCTAGGTAGGTGTTCAAACCTAAGCAACACATTCCACTTTAAGAACTTATGAAAATGATAAATATGTTGCAAAAAGTTCTATGGTTTTAAATCAAGTTACAAGTGCCTAATAAGTTGTTGCTTTGAGTCGTGATTGTCATCTTGAATTATGACTATGAAAATAAGTTGATCTATGTGTTGAAGCGAGGCAGACACATTCAAATCATAAATCCATGTTTGGGGAGTTAAAAAGTTCCACAACGTCATAATATGAGGGCTTAACATCTAAACTTATATCACAATGATCCAGTTTAATGCTTAGCTTTGGGAGCTTGTGAAAAAATCGGGGACGATGAAATTATCCGTCAGGACGTCCGTGGATTATTCTACGAACGTTTCTCATTCTATGATCCCATTGTTGATAAATAAAGGAAGTCAAACAATAAAAAAAATTAAAAAAAATAAAATAAAATAAAATAAAATAAAATTTTAGAGTAGTTGTGTAAATATAAAAATTGGTGAGAACCGGGACTTGTCGAGGCTATTGATTCTTTTATTCCCTTTGATAAACGCTTGGCTACTTTTCCAAGTTATTAGTCGAGGGGATTTGAGATTTTTGGTTTTTTCCTCGAGGTGCTCTTACTTCCATAGCATTGCGTGGGACACGCAACGTCTTAGTTTGGGGGATTTTGGTATGTGCTTAATTACACATACCATTCTCCATTTAAAACAGACTTAAAAGACTAAAAACATACCAAAAATACATTGTATTTGTATTGTGCAGGAAACGGATATTCAAGAAAAGGAGCAAAAAGAAAGCCAAAGACAAACAAATCCAAGCACGGAGTGGAAAGGGCAAAGTCAAAAGTCATCAAAATGAAGAAAATACAACTTGAGGGGCTAAAACTGCCAAGTCTAAAGTTGTATTACAAAGTTATAAGAAATAGGGAATCAAATGTTTGCAAACCAGTAGACATACATTTAAGGGTTATACAACTTGAGGGGACCCAAAAGCTGCCTATTTTCCCTAAAAGTCTTCTTTCCCGCCCAACAAACCCAAGTACTACTTGTATGCAGTCCCATACTTTCACTTTTTCCTGCATCACAACCCACTTCTCTCCTCTACCAAAATCATTTCATCCACCTCTACTACCCCCCCCAGTTGATAAAATTGCCATGTTGGCAATCCCTTTTCCCCATTCCCAAAAAAGCATTTCGAAGGCGAGATTGTCTCCAAAAAGAAGCTCAAAAAGAAATCAAAGACTGGGATTTGCTCTAGATTCACCTCACAACAAAACTAGGCAAACTTTGGTTTTATCATCTCACAAAGAAGCCACACCGCTGCAAGCCACGACTTCGGCTATAAAATAGAGCGTTCTGTAAAAGACCTATTGAGGCATCATAGTTATTAGTTTTTAATTTAACTAGCTTATTTTCAGTTAATTACAGTTTTTTACTATTCAGCTTGTAAACTTCAAGTTCTAATCAAGTTTGAAAGTTTTTAAAAAGTAACTTTAATAATTTCCAAGTGGTTAAGGTTTCTTAATTGAGTTTTTTGTGTTCAAAAGCTCTCAATACAGCATTATACAACTGTTTAACTAAGTGAACTTAAAAAAGTTAAGTAGTTAAGAGGAAATCATCACCAATCAGCTCCAAATATACCTCAGCTTATTATATGGATATAAGACCATTTTGGATGGCTTTTATGGACTCTCACTAGCTTGTTTTATTGCAAGCTCGAGCTTGTAAAATCATTGTTTGATAAGTGCAGCCCTGTTTTTGAGCAAGGGTGGAGTTAGTCTCTCTATTATCTTACTTTACTTGTCTATTGCAGAATTGCTAGTTTAATTACATACAACTGTTGGTTTTTTAAGTTTATACTGCTAGACAAAATTCATGCTTATTTAAGTGGTTATTATGGAATGAAAATTGCTTATAAGTTGTTTTACTTTGTTATTTTGTAATCTGTTTTAATTAGTTTGAAAATAAAAATGATTTTTGGAAATGATAAAGACTATTTTGAACAGTTTACACCCAAACGTGTATAAACCTTAAGCTTCAAAGCTTACTATACCTAAACCTTAGCTTGTATACTCCTCCTAACGCTCTTGTATGCGAACCTAGTACTCCTTGTATCCTTTGATTTGTAATGTGGGTGCGTATGGGTTCGGTTATTGCTTAACCTAAAACAATAGAGAGAAATGAGAATGGTTTAGCTTTGTGAGAGGGTTTGTGAGTTTTAGGAAAGTGTTAAGTGTCAATGAGAGTGAGTATATATAGGCTTATGACTTAGTTAGTTTTCGTAGTCTTTAACCACAACCAAATCGTGCTCTATATAGTGGTTTAGAGGGTTTTAGTTAGCCACACATGGTTTCTTGCTAAACCACCCAAGTACAATCCTTAATTACCTAATATTTGTACAAAATTTGCTAGATTATGAAATCTTATGGTTTTGTGTGTGTGTTTGCTTAGCCGCGACATTAAGGTGGACAAAGGGAGAAAATGGGTTATTAACCATTGTATAATAGGTTAGTTAGAGACCATTTGTGCAAGTTTTAATTAAGCATAGGTTGTACAAGTACTTTTGGGATCATTAGAGGATTTTCTAGCTAGTTTAACATAAGGGACGAATGGTTATGGGTTACTCTTACCCATATTCGGCCAACTTGGGTTCTTAACACAAGAATTTATTAAATTTTGTGTTTAAGGATTAAAAGTGGGTATTGGTTTGAGTCTAGGTAAGTCCAGGTATTTCCGAGGTGTGTCTAAATGTATTTTATTGCGAAACGTAAGCCTTTTACGTGACCAATAAAAATAAAATGCGCAAAGTCAATAATTATCTTTCTAATAATTACTTAACACTTGCTTGACGTATACCTTAATTTATTTGGTGACCGTTTACGTTAAATGATTATTTCTAGTCTACGCGATTTAGCTTAAAAGTCAAATTAAAAGTAAATGACTTTTCCTTTTCTTTTGAATTATTGTCAGACTAAATAAATAGTGTAGGGATAATAGAGTCGTAAAATGACCTGAAATTGAGAAATTTTACAGTCTCCACCCGTTAAAAGAGCTTTGTCCTCAAGCTTAAGACCTTGTTGTGGATGACGAAGCCAGGTTGTGTAAAATTGTGTGTTATTTTGTTTGAAGGAATATTCTCAGTTCCAGGTGAATCAGGACCTCTCCCTTTGAGTTCCAACGAACCTTAACAAATGGTTATCTGGATTAGATCAATCGTTTGATCTAAGTTCTATGATTTCAATACATGACTCTTCCTCAAACTGGAGCTATTTCGTCGCCAACGTGAATTTCTTCTAACAGGCATGAATAATGGTTCATCAGCGTAACATTTATTCAGATTAGACACATGAAATAGTTATGGTGAACTCGGCTCAAACTGGGTGTAAGTTCCAGTCTGTAGGATACTTTCCTAATTTGGCTATACACCTGAAAGGTTCAACTATCTCGGGTTCAACTTACACGCCTTACCAGAATCATACAACCATTTTCCATGGTGAGACTCTTAGCAATAACCCTATCCACCAACTTCGAACTTCCATGGGCTTTCGCTTCAATTCAGCGTTGCCTCTTTTGTCGATCTGAGCAGCTTGAATCCTATGCTTGATCAGGTTGATCTTTTCAGTTGTTTCTTCGATCAATTTTGGGACCAGGTCTGCTTGGGCTCTCCAACTTCGGCCCAACACACTGTGATCGACATTTTCAAGCCATAAAGGGCATCTTAGGGTAGGCATGTATGCTTGCGTGATAAATGTTGATATACGAAATTTCGGATTAATGGCAAATGTCTTAACCAAGCCTTGCCATAAATCGATCACGCAAGCACGTAAGCTGTCCCCCCCCCATCGAGAGATTTTAAATAGTCCTCTCGCTCTGGCCGTCGATTTCTAGATGATACGCAGTGCTCATACTTATGTTTGTACCCAAAGCTTTCTGAAATGATTTCCAGAAATTTGATGTGAATCTCTGGTTCGCGCAAACCAACCCCTCTCTTTTGTGTATCAATAAGTAAATATAAATATAAATACACAACAAAGGATTAGAATTCGCAAGTGCAAGAAAACCGGAAGCAGTATAGAGTGTTCCCGGGTCGTTATGTCCCAACGAGGCTAGAAATGGATTATCGAATAACGATTGATGATTGGCGTTTGAATGTCACAAGGAATGATTTATCATTAAAACTGATAATAATAAGCAAAAACACATAAAAATAGCAAAGAGAATAAGCTGGAACAAGAATAAAAACTAGGAATGACAAAAACACTTTAAAACTTTTACACTAAGGCACAAATAAGCTAATCTAAATCTAAATAAGCAAATTAAGCATGCAATAATTTAAGCTTAATTAAAACAAGAGAGAAACACAACAGTACTAACATCTATTACCACCAGTATTAACTTCACAGTACTTAACTTAGAGATTGTACTGATCGTTATTAAGTTAGTTATCTGTTAGCTAGATGTTAGTACTGCTAGCCTTATCAAAAACAATTAAAACAAGAAATAAGAACCTTAAGAATAAGAATAAGCCAACCAGTATAGACTATAATGTTAAATAAGCTAGAAAACTAAAACTGATAAATTCTATAAGTAATTTTGAAAAGACAAAATAAGGTTTGACTGAAAACAGTACACTGATATAAGCTTAATCTACTTTAATAATAGCATAAAGAAATCTTAAACAAGCTGGAAATAATAAGCTTGATAGCTAAGTTTTTGAACAACCAGTACTAAAAGTTTAAGACTAACTAGTACTAACTTGGCGTTAGTACTGGTGAGATGTTAGCTTAGTGCTTTCCAAAACATGTGATACTAGCAGTACTAACTTTAAAGTTGTACTGCTTGTTCAAAACTGCCTTTAACTTTTCCAAAAATTCATTTTTATTTTCAAACTAATTAAAAAACAGTTATTATCAAATAAAACAATTTAAAACATTTATTAGCAAAATCTAATCAATAATAAGACACTTAATTAAGCATGAATTAGTCTAGACAGTATAAACTTAAAACCAACAGTTGTTTATGTAAAAATAGCAGTTCTTCAATTGATATGTAAAGTAAGAAATAGGGAATTACTAAACCCTTGCTCTTAACAGGGGTTCAAACTATGAGATCTACAAGCTCTAGCGTGCATAGAACATAGCTAGTGAGAGTCTATAAGCCATCCAAAACTGGGCTTATCATCATTACATTAGCTGAGGGTTATTTGAGAGTGTTTGGTGTGCGTATTCTTTTAACTACTTAAAACTTATAGTTCGCTTAGTTTAAAACAGTTTGTTCACAAGCTGTATGAGAGCTTTTGACATAAAACAACTCCAATTCAGAAAACATAACACTTGGGGATTATAAGTGACTTATAAATAACTCAAATTCTGACTTCTAAAACGTGGACATGTTACCAAAGCTGAAAGCAAATGATGTAAAGGACTGAAAAAAGCTTATAGTAAAAAAAAAAACACTAACTAGATAGATATGATAGTAATCCCTCAAAGGCTTTAAGGCAGCTTATATATTAAGCCGAAGTATTGGACTTGATATTGTGCTTCTTTGGAGAGATAAATCTGGTGTGCTAGTTGGTAATAGTGAGGAGGAATTAGAAGCAAATCCCAGCCTCTTGATTTCTTTATAGCTTCTTTGGAGACAATCTCGCCATCGAAGTGTTTCGGGAATGGAGAGGGTATTGCAAAATGGACTTTATAAAGCTCGGGGGGGGGGGGGAAATAGTAGGGTGGATGAAATGATTTGTAGGATGCTGAGTGATTTTGAAGGAGAGTATGGGAGCAAAAAGTGGTTGCGGGCTGGGTTTTGGTATTGGCGGGAGAAAAGTTTTACAAGTTGGCTTGTGACTGAGAGAGGTTGATGTGTTTTAGTGGAATGTTTGATTTGTGTACAAGAAAAGCCCCTCACATCTTTCTTCTTTTCATTTCCTTTTTACCATTTCTTTTCTTTTGTAAATGAAAACTTTTTCCTAATTTGCATAACAAGCCCCTCTCTTTGTTTCTTAATATAAATTAGGGGTTTGGCATTTTTGACCCCTCATAAGTTATCATTTTTCTTGCTTTTCTTACGGAGTTGATTTGACTTTGTTTGGGCTTACGGCTTCACTATCTTTTCCATCTCGTGTAGGTTTTGTCGATTTGTTGGTTTTGGTCTTTTTGATGAGATATCTGTTTTCCTGACAATACAAATGAAAACTTACAAATACAATGTATTTTTGGTATGTTTTTATTCTTTTCAAGTTCGTTTTATTTTAGATGGAAACATGGTCTGTGTAATAAACACCTATCAAAATCCCCCAAACTAAGTGCTGCGAGTTCCAGCCAAATACTGCTATGTAGTAAGCACTCGTGAGATAACCAAAAATCATCAAATCCCTAATCGGACTTAATAAACTTGGAAAAGAGCCAAGGTTTATCAATAGGGAATTAAAAGATCCAAAATAGCCTCGACAAGTCCCGGTTCTCACCAATTTTTATATTTACACAAATTTTTTTTTTTTTTTTTTAAATTTTTGACTTCCTTTACTTTATCAACAATGGGATCATAGAATGAGAAACGTTCATAGAATAATCCACGGACGTCCAGTCCTGACGGTAATTTCAGCATCCACCGATTATTTTACACAAGTCCTAGCTAAAGCAATTAAACCAACGATCCATTGTTCGATATAAAGTTTAGATGTTATGCCTCATACTTTATGCTTGCGAAACTTTTTTACTCCCAACATGGGATATATGAATTGAATGTGTGTTGCTTGCTTTTGCCTTAGATCAACTTATCTTCATAGTCATAATTTAGGATGAATAGACTCAAGCAACAACCTTATTAGGCACTTGTACTTGATTTTAACCATAGAACTTTTTGACATATTTTCATTTTATAAGTTCTTAAAGCTAGGGAATGTGTTGGCTTAGTTATAGAATAACACCTACCAATGCCTCGCTCACTAGTAGGATATCACAACCAAAGACGGTGTTCTTAGTTAGAAAACCCACCCCCCGTTGCTCGCGTATGTGGGAAATCACATCAACACCTTTCTTCCTTTTTAAAATGGCTAAGGATTGGGTGTCTTAGTTTGATCCCTCACCTAGACCTTTCTTCCAAGTGAGATATCAAACACACCAAATAAAAACAACCCCTAGAAGTAAAGAAGTCTTAGTTTGAACCCACCTCGAGGTTAGCGGAGTGGGATATCACGAACATCTTTTTACTAGCTCCATATGATAAATGTATGCTTTTTTGGCATAATTACAAATATTTGTGCATTTTCTGCATTATTCTTCATTCATGCTTCTTTGGCATTTTATCTTTCAAAACCTTGCTTTTAAAGAATCAAGTTACAAATTTGAGCTTTTTACTGAATACATCGATTGATTAGTGAACAAGCAATTAAGAGTAGGTGGATTAGTTGCTTATGGAGAAAAAGAACACAAGTTATTCATATAAGTTTTGAGACGAATCTTGCTTAACACATAAACTTATATTTAACTCTATCATTTCTTGTTCTTCACCTTTTTAAAATTCAAAGCAATAGAATTCGTGAAAGCTTGGCCTGAAGGAACTAGCTAGGGCTCAATACGCCCGATCGAGTCAAAAATTATTCTCATTCTACCCAAAAGAAAAGTCAAAACTGTGACAAAATACTTATTTTATTTCTGATTTTTTTTTTTTAAATTTTCATTTTTTTGGTATTTTTGCAAAAATTTTGTCGGGAAAATACCGGGATCTAAGTGGGGTAACATTGCTTTTGCAGGACAACATTCAAATCGAAAGATACCCCCAACCAATCTAGTACTTAACATCGTCTCGATGTTTTGAAGGGTATTACTGTTATCCTAAGGCCGTTTATGGAGTATGCCAAATGATAAAACGTTTGTCGATTAGATTAGGATATCGGGGATTCCCAAATGAAGCTGAGGATCTTGAAGCTCGAGTGATCGATAAACTAAAACCGTGAGCCTTCACAATCCGGGCCCAATCCTGGACAATAACAACAACAACACGAACTACGTGTGATACGGAAAGGACAAGCCATCTCACACAACAAAAAACATCTTTTTCATACAATTAAACTACGGTTATAAGCATGGGTTGCCTCCACGATGCGCTTGTTTTTAGGTCGTTAGGCTTGACCGTTCACCTGAATTTATTGTGACATTAGGAATGTTTGGAGATCCGGGTCCTACCAATTGTGGTTCGTCCCCTCAAAAGTTCTTTTTCTTCTTAGTTTTGTGCTTTATCACGATGGACCATTCACTTTGATAATTCGGCCCGGTTGGCTTGAGATCACGCCTCAACAGTGCCGTAAGGAAAGAACTTGAGTGATGGTGAATGGTCCACTCCAACGGGATTTTAGTTTGCCCGAGAAAATCTTCAATTTGGAATTAAGAGGAGACTCGATCACCGACGTTGAAAACGCGATTTTTGATCTTGGAGTCATGGATTCTCTTTGTTTTTTCCTTATAGATCAATGAGTTCTCATAGGCATGATCACGAAGTTCGCTAAGTTCATTGAGTTGAACTTTCCGGTGATCACCCGCAGTAGAAAGATCAAAGTTTGCTTGTTTCAAGGCCCAATAGGCTTTGTGCTCAAGCTCGATCGGAAGATGGCATGCCTTTCCATACACAAGCTTGTAAGGAGTACACCCGATGGGCTTTTGTAAGATTGTGCGGCAAGGGACCATAGTGCATCATCTAGTTGTCCGACAGGAGGCAACCGGTTTTCACCTATGGTCCTTTCAAGGATACGTTTCAAACCACGATTTGACACCTCGACTTGCCCACTTGTTTGTGGATGATACGCGGTGGAGAGACGGTGAGTGACTCCATATTTCTGCATGACCTTTGCAAATTGGTCATTGCAGAAATGAGTTCCGCGCGTATTCTCTTATGATAGCATCGGGGGCTCCAAATCTGGCAGAAGAGTGATTTAGAATTTGCAAACGACTCTGGCATCATTGGTGGGGAGCGCTTTCGCTTCAACCCATTTTGACAAGTAGTCAACGGCCTACTGAGAATATATTTGTTCCCTTCGTGAAGACGGGAAGGGCCATAAAGTCATGCCCAAAGAAAAGATTTCACAAACTTGGAGGAGTTTTGAGGCAATCTCATCCCGTTGCGAAGTTTTTCCATGTGTTGGCACGGGTCAAGTCTTTTGACAAACATTCTGTGGGCATCTTGTAAATGGTGGCCAAAAGTAGACTGGAATCAAAGATCATTTTTGGCGGTTAGGTCTTGCACCATGATGTCCCGGGTTGTGTCTATGTTGTGGCATAGCCTTCATGAGATGTCGCGAGAGCTTCTTGCCGTGCACACATCGCATGATCACTTGATCGCCACAAATTGGTAACACAAGAAGGGGTCATCCAAAATATTGTTTCACGTCCTTGAAGAACTTATTTTTCTGTTGGGTTCGAATGCCCTTCATAACGAAGTTACCGCGTGGTATTTGCAAGTCGGCAAACCACGGGCGAATGGCCTAGAATCACCACGAAAAGTCACCATACTTAACGTCTCGAGGGAAATGTTTCCATTAATCTCTTTAGGGCTTCGAGGGAACGTTGTCATAGGGTTTTCTAATCGGGGACAGTATGATCGGCTGCGAGGTTCTGGCTCCTATTGTGTCTCAAGAACTTTAAATGTCAAATTCTTGGAGGGGTAGGAGAACCCATCGGAGCAATTCTGCTTTAGGCCACCTTTTTGGCCAAAGATGATACTTAAGAGCGGAGATGGTCCGTATGCACTATGGTTTGTTCTGATAAGATAAGACCGGAATTTTTCGTATGCATACACCACGGCTAACATTTCAATTTTCCGTCGTGGAGTAATTAGATTCAGCCTCGGTCAATCGTTTCTTGGCTGATAATGGATAGGCCGAAAGTGTTTTTCATGACGTTTGCCCAAAACAGCCCATACCCTTTATGGCGTACTCACTTGCATCGCACATAAAGTTCGAATGGTAGATCCCTGTTTTGGGGCAATCAAGATCGGAGCTTACCGTAAGTTTATTCTTTATACGTTTGGAAATCTTGGAGTGCATTCATTAGAAAAGATGGAATATGGGAGTATTCTTCTCGAGGAAGATGAGTCATCGGTCGGATTATTTGGAAAAATCCTTTTATGAATCTCTGGTTTAAACCGGCATGACAAGAAAACTCCTACTTCTTTGACAGTGGTGGGATGACGGAGATTTGCAATGACATCTATTTTGGCTTGTCAACCTCAATCCTATTTTTAGAAATTTATGCGAGGACATATGCCCTCTTTGTCCATTTTAAATGGCTCTTCTTCCCAGTTTAAGACACAAATGGGTGTTTCTTCACATCTTTTGCAACATTCTTATCAAGACAGGTAAGGCCAATTTTCAATGAATTCCCAAAGACAGGAGAATTAATGTCATCCTGATGATTTCCATTGTCTTTTCAACCCATTTGTCGTGAAGATGGTCAACATTACACCTTTGGAATGGTTTGGGGAGCACCCGGGTGCATTGCATAGCGAAAGCATGCGACGGTAGGCAAAAACGTTCGTAGGGACAAATGTAAATGTGGTCTTTTCTTGACACACGAGGGTCAATGGGAATTTGGAAATACCCGGAGAATCCATCAGGAAACAATGTAACTCGTCCCTGCTATCTCCTCGTGCATTTGATCCATAAATGGGGAGTGGGGAAAGTGGTCTTTTACGGGTGGGCTTTCATTTAACTTGCGGTAGTCAATGCATACCCGCCAACCGGTAAACCTTCAGCGTTGGGATCAAATCATTTTCTTCATTTTGAACAACGGTAAATCCACCTTTTTGGGCATCACAATTGTATCGGGCTGGACCCTTGACTACGGAAGATTGGGTAAATCTAATCCTGCGTCCAAAGAAGTTTTTTACACTTCGATTTCCTTGATTGACATCCGTGGTTTTTTGGATTATCCCTCTCTGATGTTGAACTGTTGTGGTTTATAGTCCTCTATGCCATTAGATTTTTGTGGGTATAAAATTCGGGTTAATCCTATGAATGTCTGATACGTTTACAAGCGATGGCTTCGCTTGTGGGACTTAAGAACCTTGATGCAGATCGGCTTTTTCCCCCATACTTAATTCTATAGCAATGATCGACTGGTAACTCTGTTGTCATTCTTCCATGGAAATGAGTATTCATGATGGGGGAGGTAAGTCTTTGAGTTCACCTATGGCGGTTCATCAATGAAGATTTAACAGTTTTGAGCTTCACTAAAGTTTGATTTCTTCTTGGGTTTCTGGTTGAAACAATCTCCTTGATTTGGAATAGGAGTCGGTGGTTTAATTGTTCTAAGAATGATTTAGGATAGATGTCCCCGTTCGGGATACATAATAACGTCGGATCATCTTCCGGTGAAGTTGTATTCATTAGAGAAAGACAAAGCATTTTGCTTCCTCGAAGCAGTAGAATGTCACTTTCTCCTAATGGAGTTAAAGTCGGAGATGAATTAGCAAAAAATAGGCTCAAAAGCACGGAGAAGGATTTCGATTATGCCACGAATCCAGAAAACTAAGATCTCTTGCGAGTATTCGATCCAGTAGCCATATCAATGACGTCAATCAGGTTTGCCGTCCATATGATTGAAATTTTGCGTGTACCTCGAGTTTGCTCTAGGTTGAAAGTGTAGTTATGGAATCTTTTGCCAACACGGAAGGGTAATTTCACTGCGTACTATCGGGATTATTGCACGACTAGTTTTCAGAAGATAAACACTCCGATAATTAGAGTACTCAGGGGGTCTGGCTCAAATTAAACAACATACATAAATCGGCTGGAAATTGGAACTTTCCAACCAACACATCACGGACGTCTTTGGCGGATACCGAATTGGATGTAGCGATTGATACGTCCGCTAGCTCTAGCGTCATGCATGTTGGTAAGCTCCGGAAAGAGAGAGAGTTCCTCATTCCAACGGAATACGCATTAAGATTGATCTTGCACCGAGGATAGGCCAAGGCTTGCATGTGATATGCCAGTAAATTTCACATGGGATAAGGAATCTCAGGGGTCTCAAGTTTTTTAAGGCAACTTGTTAAGGTATGACGCCGAGCAAGTTTCGTTCAATTTTGTACATTTCACGCAATTTCTGTCTTTCGTTTCGATTAGGTTTTTACTGTTGAGGCGAAGTTAGCATAAGTGTCAAAGCATCCAAAATGCTAATTTTCGAAATTCATATCTTTGAAGATTTCATAAGAATTTCTCATTTGTTCGTTAGCTTTTTTCCTTGCGCCTTTCATCATTTCCTTCTTGATTGGGGGGGGGAAAAAAAAAAAAAAAAAAAAAAAAAATGGAATCGATGCTTTAGGAAATTGGAGTATACAGGAGAAAAATATTTTGGCTCTGGATTTGGGATTAACCAGACTGATTTGAACAACAGGACGGTTGGAAGATCTTCGGTGCTTCCGTTATTAGCAGGAGGATCGTTGTCCCTTTGTCACCTCACGGTGTCATGATTAACTTTTTTCGGTTCCTTGGATGGTGACACCACTTGGGTGTGATACCTTTTAAATCTTCCTTTGGTTGGTAACAGGTTACCAGGAAGAGTTCCAGAACCGAAGTAGAAGCATTTGTATTAGCAGTAACAAATTTTGAAATTGTCAGTCAATTTGCCATTTGTGTGATTGAGGTTTTGACCTGGTTTTGGCATGTTTCTCACACTGCATCATTGGCTGGGACAATATTCTTCAAAATCTGTTTTTGACACACCGTGTGTCTGAGAAGCTAGGTCTTGTTGAGCTACCGGTTTGTTGACGGAATTGGTCGATAAATCTGACCTTGGTTGAATTGTTTCCTTATGTTTTGATTGAAGTTATTTCTCGATTGAAATTGTTTTGACTATTTGCTATGAGGGTTCTGATTTGGAGGAAAACCAGGAGGTCGAATTTGGATTTGAGACATCAGAGGTCGATAACCAGAATTAGCTTGGTTTGGATTTGAGGCCCGCAGCGGCGTGGGACAACCATAATCGTGGCATATGGTCATTAGGTAAATGTTGCTATTAGTGGCTGGACAGGTTTTGATAAAAAATGACCTCCCCCACAGTTAAACCCAAACTTTGTTCAATCGCTTTTACGGAGAGCGGAAGCTGGGGTTTGGTTCTTTCTGTCGAGAATCAATGCCCGAACCATGTCTTTGAGTTCAGCAACATCAGATGAGATTGCTAGGGTGGAAGAGTTGTACTCAATTTAAGGCTACAACAGCTTGTTTCCTTGATTTGGACGTACCTTAGACTTGCTCTCGAGAGTATTTAAAAATTTCGAGGCATTTTGTCTAAGAGTCTTACACCTTAGCAGCAGAGTTCAAGTGGAATCTTGCTCAATTGAGTCTAGGGCATTATAGTAGGTATCGAGTTGATGCAATTCTGACAAAACCCATGATGGATGGGACATCCCCTTAAAAGGATCATTGAAACGGGATACCCTAGCCTCACAAAACGTCTCATCAAATTTGTTTGCTGAAATCTCGTATTTTATTTCTGAGATTTGTCGTTTTAGAGGGAGAAGGATAGTATTTGTTAATATTTCGTAACAAGATCTCCCTTGTTTCTATCGACCGAGGGGGTTCTTTTTCCAGCCCAGTTGGGCTGCCCCCTTCGAGAGTGAGAATGGGGATAAGATATAAGTTTTTAACCGACGTGATTTGGTCCGTTAGGAATATCTTCATCGTAGAAGTGATCTGGTTGTAATTTTGGATGGGAGCATGTGGGTCTTCCTTCTCATTTCCTAAATAAATTGCTTATTTTGGAAAGATTCAGAAGGACCATGCTTGATCTCAAAGATATTCCGGTGATTTCCGGAATTAACGAATCGCCATCCTCGTAACCCTCGGTGGGTGTGCTTCGAGGCAATTCGCCATAGTACGCTGATCATGACATCGTAACTATGGGAGGATTATCAGGTTGCATCAGATTTGATGATTCAACAGAAGTTTGTGGACTTGGCTGTTGTGACGTGTAGGCTTGAGAAGATTATGTGCGCTATGCACAAAATAGAAAATAAAAAGAAAAATTTACATTTTTTTTTTCTTTGGTGATTTATTTAACAATGTATTTTAGGACAATGAGATAAGACAACTTAAACAAATAATCTACTTAACTCCGGTATTCTCTCAAAGATAAAAACGCACAGGTGAGCGGAGGAGTAGAATTAGCGCGAAGCTTATTGCTCCTTCGGGTCGTAGTTCCAGGACACAACCTCCCCTTTATACCCAGCTTTATTGTGTGTTCAACTTTTCAGGTGAGCGTATTCGTAAGAGACACAAAAGGTAAGTTTAAATCTTTTTTTGTCTCAGATGTTAGGAACATAAGTTCACCGGACAGTGATTATGATAATACTCAATTGAGACATTATATTTTGGTATTTTACCAATTTTTGTACTTTGTAATTCTTTTATGGACTTATTTTTTTATTTTTTGTATTTTTTTTTTAGAGGGATAATATATATAATAAAAGGAAAGTGAAAATATTTGTACTTTTTATATTTTTGTAGAAGAAAAATATTCACAGATATAAATATAAATTGTCAATACGTAGCGATATTCTTTTTCAACCTCCCCGGCAGCGGCGCCAAAAATTGGTTCGCGCAAACCAACCCCTCTCTTTTGTGTATCAATAAGTAAATATAAATATAAATACACAACAAAGGATTAGAATTCGCAAGTGCAAGAACAACCGAAGCAGTTATAAGAGTGTTCCGGTCTGGTATGTTACCATACGAGGCTAGAAATGGATTATCGAATATCGATTTGTATGTTGCGCGTCTTTTTGAATGTCACAAGGAAAATGATTTATCATTAAACAAACTGATAATAATAAGCCAAAAAAACACATAAAAATAGCAAAGAGAATAAGCTTGGAACAGAATAAAAACTAGTAATGACAAAACACTTTACAAACTTTTACAACCTAAGGCACCAAATAAGCTTATCATAAATCTTAAATAAGCAAATTAAGCATGCAATTAAGCTAAATTAAACAAGAGATAAAATAGTATTATAAACAACAGTACCACAAGTATTAACTACCAGTACTAACTTTGAGTTCAGTACTGCATAGTTATAAGTTATTAATGTAGCTAGATGTTAGTCTGCTAGCCTTACAAAAACACAATTAAACAGAAATAAGACTTAAGCATAAGAATAAGCAACCAGAATGGACTATAATGATAAATAGCTAGAAAAACTAAAACGGTAAATTACTTAAAAGTAATTTTGAAAAGACAACATAAGTTCTACTGAAAAAGTACACTGAAATAAGCGTAATCTTTATTTAAAAAGCTAAAGAAATCTTAAACAAGCTGAAATAAATAAGCTGATAAGCTAAGTTGAACAACCAGTACTAACAGTTAAGACTAACAGTACTAACTTGGAGTTAGTACTGGTAGTGTTAAGTTAGTGCTGTTCCAAAAAATGAACTAGCAGTACTAACTTAAAGTTAGTACTGCTTGTTCAAAACAGCCTTTAACTTTTCCAAAATTCATTTTTATTTCAAAAATAATAAAAAAGTTATCAAATAAACCAATTAACACTAATAAGCAATTCTCAATCAATTAATAAGCCACCTTTGTAAATAAGCATGATTTTAGTCTCTAGCAGTTATAAAACTTAAACACAGTTGTTATTAAGTAAACATAGCCGTTCTGCAATAGATAAGTAAAGTAAGAAATAGAGAGACTTACTACACCCTTGCTCAAAACAGGGTCAAACAATGAATCTACAAGCTCTAGCTTGCATAGAACAAGCTAGTGAGAGTCTATAAGCCCATCCAAAACTGGCTTATCATCCAATAAATATGCTGAGGTTATTTTGAGGAGTGATTGGTGTGATATTCTTTATAACTACTGAACCTTTTAACGTTCGATCTTAGTTAAAACAGTTTGTACACAAGTGGTACTTGGAGAGCTTTTGAACATAAAAATCTCAATTCAGAAACTAACAATTGGATTATAAAGTGACTTTAAAAACTCAAATTTGCATTAAAACTTGGAAATGTTACAAAGCTGAAAGCAAAAGCTGTAAATGACTGAAAATAAGCTTAAGTTAAAAAAAAAAAACTAACTAGATAGATATGATAGATCATCCTCAAAGGCTTACAAGAAGCTCTATATATAGCCGAAGTATTGGACTTGCATCTTGTGCTTCTTTGGAGAGATAAATCCAAGTGTGCTAGTTGTGTGAGGAGAATCTAGAGCAAATCCCAGCCTTTGATTTCTTTTGAGCTTCTTTGGAGACAATGCAGCCCATCGATAGTGCTTTGGAATGGAGAGGGATTGCCAACATGGACTTTATAAGCAGGGGGGGGTGGGGAAAAGGTAGGGTGGATGAAATGAATTTGGTTGGAAGTTGACGTCGATTTTGACAGGAGAAGTATGGGAGGCAAAAACCGGGTGCGGGCTCGGTTTGGTATTGGCGGGAGAAAAGTTATACAAGTTTGGCTTGTTGACAGAGAGAGGTTGAGATGATTTAAGGAATGTTTGTTTAGTGTACAAGAAAAGCCAGACCCTCTACATCTTTCTTCTTTTCATTTCCTTTTTCCCCTTTCTTCCTTTTATAAATGAACTTTTCCAAATTTGCATAATCAGCCCTTGTCTTTGTTTCCTTAATATAACTTAGGGGTTTGGCATTTTTGACCCCTCAAGTTACATTTTTCTTTGCTTTTTCTTTTCGGAGATGACTTGACTTTGATTGGGCTTCGCCTTCACACACTTTTTCCATCTCGTGTCCGGTTTTGTAGATTTTTTGCTTGGTTTTTGGTCTTTTTGTGAGATATCTGTTTCCTGCCACTAATACAAATGCACTTTACAAATACAATGTATTTTTGGTATGTTTTCTTTCTTTTTTAGTGCGTTTTAATGGAAAATGGTATGTTGTAATTTTAACAACTTATCAAAATCCCCCAAACAAAGATGCTGCGAGTCCCCACGAATTGCTATGAAGTAAGCACACGAGAAACCAAAAATTCAGATCCCTTGACAAATACTTTGGAAAAGTAGCCAGGTTTATCACAGGGAATAAAAGAATCAATAGCCTCGACAAGTCCCCGGTTCTCACCAATTTTTATATTTACACAAGTTTTTTTTTTTTTTTTACATTTTTGACTTCCTTTATTTATCAACAATGAGGATCATAGGAAGTGAAACGTTCACTAGTATATCCACGGACGTCTTGACGGGATAATGTCATCATCCCGATTTTCACAAGTCAAAGCTAAGCTAATTAAACAAGATCATTGTCGTTATAAGTTTAGATGTTAAGCCTGCAGACTTAGGCTTGCGACTTTTTACTCCCACATGGATATATGATATTGATTGTGTTTGTGCTTGCTTTACATAAATCAACTTATCTTCATAGTCATAATTTAAGATGAATCACGACTCAATTAGCACAAACTTATTAGGCCACTTGTAACAAACTTGATTTTAATCCATGAATTTTTGCAACATATTGATCATTTTCATAAAGTTCTTAAAGCTAGGATGTGTTGCTTAGTTTTAACACCTACCTAGCCTCGTCCCTAGTAGGATTATCAACAACAACGACGGTGTTCTTAGTTTGAAAACCCAACCCGTTGCTAGGTAGAAATGGGAATCACATCTAACTCTCTCTCTCCAAAATGGCTTAGGATTGGTTGTCTTTAGTTTGGTAAACCCTCACATAGAACCTTTCTTCCAAGTGAGATTATCACAACACACCAAATCACCTAGAAGTAAAGGACGTCTTAGTTTGTACACCCCACCTCGCGGTTAGCGGTGTGGGATTCACGACACATCTTTTACTAGTCACTTTGATACAAAGTATGCTTAATTGGCATAATTACAATATTCGTTGCATTTTTGCACTTCTATTCATTCAGCATTTTGGCATTTTTATCTTTAAATAACCTGCTTTAGAACTCAAGTTACAAATTTGAAGCTTTTTTCTGATAACATCGATTTGACTTAGTTGAAACAGAACGTATGATTAGGTGGTATTAGAAGCTTATGGTGGAGAAAAAGATCACCAAGTAATATTCTTATAAGTTTTGAGACGAATCTTGCTTACACACATAAACTTTTATTTACCTCTATCATTTCTTGTTCTTCACCTTTTTTAAAAATTTCAAAGCAATGAATTCTGTGAAAGCTTGGCTGAAGGATATTGATAGGGCTCAATACGCTCCGATCGAGTCAAAAATTATTCTCATTCTACCCAAAAGAAAAGTCAAAACTGTGACAAAACACTTATTTTATTTTTGATTTTTTTTTTTTAAATTTTCATTTTTTTTGGTATTTTTGCAAAAATTTTGGTGAAAATACGGGATTACGTGGTAACAATGCTGCAGGCAACAATCAAATCGAAGATACCCCCCCAAACTAGTACTAAACATCGTCCTCGATGTTTTGAAGGGTACTACGTTATCCTAAGGCCGTTTATGAAGTATGCCAAATGATAAAACGTTAGTCGATTAGATTAGGATATCGGGATTCCCAAAATGAAGCTGAGGATTTGAAGCTCGAGTGATCGAATAGACAAAACCGAGAGCCTTCACAATCCGGGCAATCCTGGACAATAAACAACAACAACACGAAACACGGGTGATAGAAAAGACAAGCTATCTCACACAACAAACAACACTTATTCATACAATTACAACTACGGATAAGCATGGGTTGCCTCCCACGAAGCGCTTGTTTAAGGTCGCTATGCTTGACCCGTCACCTGAATTTATTGGACATTAGGGAATGTTTGGAGATCCGGGACTACCAATTGTGGTACGTCCCCTCCAAAGTAGTGCTTAACACGATGACCATTCACTTTGAAATTCGGCCCGTTGGCTTGAGATAGCTCAACAGTGCCGTAAGGAAAGACTTGAGTGATGGTGAATGGTCCACTCCAACGGGATTTTAGTTTGCCCGAGAAAATCTTCAATCTTGAATTAAAGAGGAGGACTCGATCACCGACGTTGAAAACGCGATTTTTGATCTTGGAGTCATGGATTCTCTTTGTTTTTTCCTTATAGATCAATGAGTTCTCATAGGCATGATCACGAAGTTCGTTAAGTTCATTGAGTTGAACTTTCCGGTGATCACCCGCAGTAGAAAGATCAAAGTTTGCTTGTTTCAAGGCCCAATAGGCTTTGTGCTCAAGCTCGATCGGAAGATGGCATGCCTTTCCATACACAAGCTTGTAAGGAGTACACCCGATGGGCGTTTTGTAAGCTGTGCGGAAGGCCCATAGTGCATCATCTAGTTTGTCCGACCAGGAAGCACGGTTTTCACCTATGGTCCTTTCAAGGATACGTTTCAAACCACGATTTGACACCTCGACTTGCCCACTTGTTTGTGGATGATACGCGGTGGAGAGACGGTGAGTGACTCCATATTTCTGCATGACCTTTGCAAATTGGTCATTGCAGAAATGAGTTCCGCGATCACTTATGATAGCTCGAGGGGCACCAAATCTGGCGAAGAGAGATTTTAGGAATTTGCAAACGACTCTGGCATCATTGGTGGGGAGCGCTTTCGCTTCAACCCATTTTGACAAGTAGTCAACGGCCACGAGAATATATTTGTTCCCTCGTGAAGACGGGAACGGGCCCATAAAGTCAATGCCCCAAACGTCAAAGATTTCACAAACTTGGATGGAGTTTTGAGGCATCTCATCCCGTTGCGAAGTTTTTCCTTGTCGTTGGCACGAGTCACAGTTTTTGACAAACTCGTGGGCATCCTTGTAAATGGTGGGCCAAAAGAAGCCGGAATCAAAGATCTTTTTGGCGGTTAGGTTTGCACCATGATGTCCCCCGGTGGGTCCATTGTGGCAAGCCTCGAGAATGTCGAGAGCTTCCTTGCCGTGCACACATCGCCTGATCACTTGATCCGCACAAATTTTAAACAAGAAGGGGTCATCCCAAAAATAATGTTTCACGTCCTTGAAGAACTTATTTTTCTGTTGGGTTGACATGCCCTTCACAACGAAGTTACCCGCGTGGTAATTTGCAAAGTCGGCAAACCACGGGGTACTAGAATCACCACGAAAAGTCACCATACTTAACGTCTCGAGAGGAAATGTTTCATTAATCTCTTTAGGGTCGAGAACGTTTTCATACGGGTTTTCTAATCGGGACAGATGATCGGCTGCGAGGTTCTCGGCTCCTTTTGTGTCAAGAACTTTAAAGTCAAATTCTTGGAGGAGGAGAACCCATCGGAGCAATCTCGCTTTAGCATCCTTTTTGGCAAAGAGATACTTGAGAGCGGAATGGTCCGTATGCACTATGCTTTTGTTCATGATAAGATAAGACCGGAATTTTTCGAATGCATACACCACGGCTAACATTTCCTTTTCCGTCGTGGTGTAATTAGATTCAGCCTCGGTCATCGTCTTGCTAGCATAATGGATAGGCCGAAAGTGTTTTTCATGACGTTGCCCCAAAACTGCCCCTATGGCGTAATCACTTGCATCGCACATAAGTTCGAATGGTAGATCCCAGTTTGGGGCAATCAAGATCGGAGCTTCCGTAAGTTTATTCTTTAACGTTTGGAAAGCTTGGATGCATTCATTAGAGAAGATGAATGGAGTATTCTTCTCGAGAAGATGAGTCATTGGTCGGGATATTTTGGAAAAATCCTTTATGAATCTCCGGTAAAAACCGGCATGACCAAGAAAACTCCTAACTCCTTTGACAGTGGTGGGATGAGGTAATTTGGCAATGACATCTATTTTGGCTTTGTCAACCTCAATCCCATTTTTAGAAATTTTATGGCCGAGGACAATGCCCTCTTTGACCATAAAATGGCTCTTCTCCCAGTTAAGACACAAATTGGTGTCTTCACATCTTTGCAACATTTTCTCAAGACGGGAGAGGCAATTTTCAAAGGAATTCCCAAAGACCGAGAAGTCATCCATGAAGACTTCCATTGTCTTTTCAACCATGTCGTGAAAGATGGCCAACATACACCTTTGGAACGTGCCCGGTGCATTGCATAAGCCGAAAGGCATGCGACGGTAGGCAAACGTTCCGTAGGGACAAGTAAATGTGGTCTTTTCTTGATCACGAGGGTCAATGGGAATTTGGAAATACCCGGAGAATCCATCAAGGAAACAATAGTACTCGTTTCCCGCTAATCTCTCGAGCATTTGATCCATAAACGGGAGTGGAAAGTGGTCTTTACGGGTGGCTTCATTTAACTTGCGGTAGTCAATGCATACCCGCCACCCGGTAACCAATCGAGTTGGGATCAACTCATTTTCTTCATTTTGAACAACGGTAAATCCACCCTTTTTGGGCACACAATGTATCGGGCTGACCCATGGACTATCGGAGATTGGGTAAATCAATCCTGCGTCAAGAAGTTTTTCAACTTCATTCTTGATGACATCGTGGATTTTTGGATTAACCCTTCTCTGATGCTGAACTGCAGGTTTATAGTCCTCTTCCATTAGAATTTTGTGGGTACAAAATTCCGGGTTAATACCCTGAATGTCGGATAATTTCCAAGCGATGGCTCGCTTGTGGGACTTAAGAACCTTGATCAGATCGGCTTTCTCCCCCAAACTTAATTCTTTAGCAATGATGACTGGTAACTTGTTGTCATCTTCCAAGAATGCGTATTCAAGATGGGGAGGTAAGTCTTTGAGTTCAACCTCTGGCGGTTCATCAATCGAAGATTTAACAGTTTTGGCTTCACAAAGTTTGATTTCTTCTTGGGTTTCTGGTGAACAATCTCCTTGATTTGGAATAGGAGTCGGTGGTTCATTGTTCAAGAATGCTTCTAGGATGAGAATGTCCCCGTCGGGATCATAATAAGTCGGATCAACTTCCGGTGAAGTTGTATCATCATCTAGAGCAAGAAAAACATTTGCTTCCTCGAACAGTAGAAAGTCACTTTCTTCAAATGGAGTTAAAGTCGGAGATGAATTAGCAACAATAGGATCAAAGCTACGGAAATCAGAAAAACCTAAGACCTCTTGTGAGTATTCTTCACTAGCCATATCAATGACGTCAATCCGGTTTGCCGTCATATGATTGAAATTTGTCGTGTACCTCGAAGTTTGATCTAGGTTGAAAGTTATGGCCTCTTTGCCAACACGAAGGGTAATTTCACCCTCGTACACATCGATTAATGCACGACTAGTTTTCAGAAAACACCTCCCGAGAATTAGAGGTACTCGGGGGTCTGGCTCAAATTCAACAACCACAAAATCGGCTGGAAATTGGAACTTTCCCACCAACACACGGACGTCTTTGGCGATACCGATTGGTGTAGTGATTGAACGGTCCGCTAGCTCTAGCGTCATGCATGTTGGGGTAAGCTCGGAAAGAGAGAGATCCTTCCACACGGAATACGGCATAAGATTGATGCTTGCACCGAGATCGGCCAAGGCATTGCATGTGTTAATGCCAGAAAATTCACATGGGATAAGGAATCTGCCGGGGTCTCCAAGTTTTCTAGGCAACTTGTTAAGGATGACCGCCGAGCAAGTTTCGTTCAATTTTGCCATTTCACTCAATTTCTCTTTGTTTCCGATTAAGGCTTTTAAAGTTGAGGCGAATTTAGGCATAAGAGTCAAAGCATCCAAAAAGCTAATTTCGAAATTCATATCTTTGAAGATTTCATAGAATTTCTCAATTTGTTCGTTAGCTTTTTCACGGCGGTTTTCATCGTTTCTTCTCGAAGGAAATGGGATTGACACCTTTGGAGCACTAACGGATTCAACATCGGGCTTGGAGATTTGATTTCGAGATTGGACTTGCACAACCGGAGGTTGGACGTCTTTGGTGCTTCCGTTGTTAGTCGGAGGCATCGTATCCTTTGTGACCTCGGTATCACGATTCATTGAAGTAGAAGTGGTAGGAGGAATCGTGGGTCCTTGAGTAGTAACACCGCTTCGGGTGGTGATACCTTTCAAATCTTCTTTAGGGTTGGTAACGGTGTTACCCGAGAGAGATCCCGACCCTGAAGTGGAAGCGGTGTTGGAAACTACCATCTTGGAAAGCAAATTGGCTATATTGTCCAATTGATTTTGCATTCCCATCATTTGATTTTGTGTGTTTTGCCTTGACTGAGCCAAGTTGGTTAATTGATTTTGAGTATTTTTCATGATTACATCGTTGGCTTTGACGTAGCTATCGAAATTGAGCTTAGACACACCTGGAGCTTGTGGAACCGGAGCTTGATGAGTTGGTGCTTGATAAACCGGGGGTTGATTAACTTGAGGTTGATAAATTTGTCCTTGATTGAAATTATTACCCCTGTTTTGGTTGTAATTTCACCTTCGGTTTTGATTGAATTTATTTCCTTGATTGAAAACGGTTTGATTGTTTTGATTATTTTGCACGGAGCGGAAAACCGGGAGGTCGAATTTGATTAGACAACTCGTGGGTCGGATACCCGGTATTTCCTTGATTACAAATAGCCGCGGCGGCTTGTTTTTTGTGACACATTATGCTTGGATTTATCGGTGGCGGACATGTTGCCACGGTGGCGGGACATTGTGACTAAGATATGAGCACTCCGCAAGTTACACAACTTGGCTCGATTGCTTTAACGGGAGCAACAGGAGCGTGAGCAGGAGCGGGAGCTTGATTTTTCTTGTCTAGGAGCATGCTCCTACCAATCTTTAATTCGGCAACATCGGATGACAAATGCTGGTGGGATGGATAGAGCTCGTACTACTTTGGCATGACTTGCCTTGTATTTTCGTGATTGACGAACTTTGGGATTGCTTTCGATAATTTTAAGGACATTCTCTAGGCATCTTATCCAAAAATTACATCGCAGCGGAGTTAATGAGTCTTGATTCATAGTGTTTAAGCATTGTAGAATGTGATCGAGTTGATGCAATTTCTGAAAAACCAGTGATGTGTGCAGCTAAGAAGATCATTTGAACGATCCCAAGCTTAATAAAGTTTCGTTGAATTTTTTGTTTGAAATCTGTGCATTTCATTTCGAAGATTGGTTGTTTTAGAAGGAGAGAAAAAATTTGTTGTTGAATTTTGAAAAAGATCGTCCATGTAACAATCAGATCGAGGGGGTTCTTTTTCGAGCAAATCCGGGCTGCCTTCCTCGAGGGAAAATGGGAAAAAAGCAATAGCTTAACCGACGTACTTGGCGTTGGGAAAACTTCATCTTAGAAGTGATCTTTGTTAAATAACGGGTCTTCCTTATCGGGTCCAACGGAATCGTTTGGTTTTGAACAAGATTTAGTAGACCTTGCTTGGTCTCGAAGTTATTCGCGGTTATTACCGGAAAACGATCTGCATACTCGTAACCTCGGTGGGTTTTGCTCGAGCATGGAGCCATAGTTCGTTATCGGCCATTGGAATCTCTTGTGGTGATTTGAATGGGTATTCGTACGAAGAGGTTCAACAATAACTGGTGGTGAAGCTTTCTTGTTGAGGCAAATTTGGAAATTTACGAGATGAGATCGACGTGCGCATGCACAAATAGAAATTCAAAAAGAATTTACATAAATTTTTTTTTTAATTTTTTTTTTTGGTCTTTTAAAAATTTATTCACAATTTATTTTAACGGGACAATTGAGAGAGACGATTAACCAATAATCGATCTACTTCACGATTTAGCTCCCAATTCGAAAAAGCACAAGCTGATGCGGAGGAGGTAGTGATAGGCGGAAGCTTATATCTCCTTTCGGGTCGTTAGTTCCTTGGAAACAACCCTCCTTATACCACGTCTCTGTTTGTTATCGATATCGAGGTGAGCCGTACCTCGTAAGTGATACAAATGGTAAGTCTTATAAATCTTTTGTTCGAGTGGGAACTCCTAGTCACGAGAAATATGATAAACCTCAATTGAGAATATTATTTTTTGGTTATTTTTAAATTTATGTTATTTTATTCTTGTTATGAGGACAGTTTTTTTTGTATTTTGATTTTTTTTTTTTGTAGATTTATATGATATGTACTAGTAAAAGAAAAGAAAAGTTTTTCTTCGTGTTTTTGTAGATGATATATTCACAATAAGACAAACTTAAATCAAAGTAGGATAAAATCGTAGACACTAGCCTCTCCTGGCAGGGCGCCAAAAATTTCGTTCTAGCAATATAGGAATACTATAAAATACTAGGCAAATCCAAAACTCTTCACCCTTGACCCAAGGTAAAAAGTCAACGACCTACTAGAAATTAAAATTACTCGTATAAGAGAATCAATGATAAAAAGATTCCGGATGTATGATTCCCGGGTCGTAGTGTCCCGAGAGGCGCACTGAAAGTTGATCTTGGTTTGATTAGATTGAGTGAAGAAATGATTTTGATTGATTATAAGTCCTAACAACTACGGGAAGCAAAACTAGGTATAAGGAAACCCTAAATTACAATCTAATAGAACAAAACCTAAAACGGGCATGGACAAATGAGGGGAAAAACCTAAATTATGCAAAATTTTAACCCTATCAGCAGAAACAAAACGATGCTACTTATCAGCAGATACGATGCACTATCAGCAGAAAACGATGCTCTACCAGAGCAAGGACAATACTACAGCAGAAGAACGAGGCTCTACCCAGCAGAAACGAGGCTCCCTAAAAAGGCTGATTTTAAAAAATCGTTTTTGGCCAATTCAAAAGACGAAATAGTCCGGGACATGTTTTTTAAGCAACTTGAATAAAGGCACAGTATAAAAATAGCACTAAATAAGCCTCCAAAAAAGCCAAAAGAGTGCTGATTTGCAGAAAGTTAAGGTTGGGACTTACTTTTAGTAAATAATAGCTGTAATAAGCTCAAATTAAACTAAATGAAAAAGGAAAGATGTTTTGCGAAAGCTGATATGGTTGCTTAATCTGATTCCAAAAAGCCTTTTCAACCAAAAAACTTACTCAACTCATTGGCATCAAGAATATAGTAAACTCTACTTTTTCCTAAAATAAAGCCAAAATGAAAATAAGCTAAAATCTAAATAGCCAAACTGAAAAGTGTTATGTTTTGGAAATAAGCTCATCCTAATGAGTCCTTATTAAGCCACCTATTTACTTTTTTAATAAGCCTTTTGATTAAGCACAATAAGCACAAATGACTAAATCTTCTATTTTTTTTGATTTACTGAAAATAAGCCACTTTTGAGCTTAAAAATGTAGCAAGCAATTGGATTCTTATGATGATTTCATAAGCTAAAAACAGGATTTGAGATTAAGTCAAATGTACAATAATTAGACTCCAAGATTATTTTGAAACAATAAAAAGCAGAAGAGCTTATGAAAAAGCTAATTATCCTTTTTTTTAACTCTACATTGCAGAGTTCTAACTTTAACCATTTTTAAACGGTTTGTTTATTAGTGCAATGATTGACTTATCTCGAAGGGCATATCATTCCTAGACTTAGGCGGTACTTCTTCCTAAGACCTAGACACGCTAATTCTGTCACAATTAGACGCATCCGCATAAAGCAAGCATTTGTTGATTATAATCTATCTTAGGAGATTAATAATGGTGCTCTTACTAAACCCTAGCTCATGGAGACTTTACCCACTTACTGCTTAACGGCTCTTTATATACTAGTAGTCCACTGTCCGAGTCCTTACCAATGGAATAAGAACGTACTCGTTGATACCAAGGTCACCTTATGGCTCAACTAAGCTCACTAAACTAAAGGCAAGGATAGGTCAATATTTGTGATCCTATGATTCTAGATATATAAATTGCAATATGGAGAGCTATCCCGGACTCTTAGCCTACGCCCAAACAACACCGAAGTTGCAGCGCATTAAATATGTAGGACTAGACCCAGTTGAATGATAGGTCGCATACTTAAGCACGTAAACAAGTATAAGATGATAAACATAATCAAACAATCAACGATAAATTAAGCAATCAAGATAAACAAACCAAACATTAGATCTTCATAAACATGGCTGATACCTAAAGGTATCAGCCGATAGTCATTGTAAAAATACACACGGTTTGATATATGAACGATTAAAATAAAGAAACCTTAATCGAACGCGTATTCGGTTGCGCGAAGATTACAAGAGTTTTCCTTTAATATTGAGGCTCTTTTCTGACCTTCTAGGCTCCTTTATTCGTCTCTTGGTTGACTTGGTGGTTTCGGGATTCACTTGCATATCTAAAACTGAGTTTTGGGTTGTTTATTTATAGGGTCTGGAAACTAGTCGATATGCCGTATCGAGCAATGCGGGATACAGCGTATTAGGGATTTCTTAGAGTAAGGACCACGTTTGATATCTTCTAAAGCATTCACCTTCTATATCATGAATACGGTGTATAGGTGTCTCCTGGATACGGCGTATTGGTCTTTATGTCTTCGTGGTTTCTTGTGAAGTATAGACACGGATAAGCCGTATCTTCCTTGATGGATACGACGTATTGGTCTTCAGAATAGTAATCTTCAAAATATATTCATTTAAGCTCCAGAATGCGCGCCTTTTGCTAATATTCACCAAGCACTACTTAATTACTGCAATTCTCAAATATAAATGATTAGGTAACAATTCTTTGCAATAATTATACAAAATGGGTTAAATACATGGGATAAATGAAGCTATAAGATAGACGTTATTTGATGTCATCAATATGATGAGTTCTTGGAGAAAAATCTTATTTCTAAAGAAGTCAGTAGGAGGGCCGTAGAACTTGAAGAAACTCAAGATGAAGATACATCACCTTCTAAAAACACTAGCAAAATTCCTATGGAGGTTGAAGGTTTCGAACCACCTCAAGAGGAAGTTGTTCCCGTTCATAGTTTACAAGGACACATCGAGCTCCTGATCGCTTATGTCTAAATGTGGAAGTGGAAGAGCATAGTTTAGGGGATCTTAATGAACCTACTAACTATAAAGCTGCATAATTAGATCTGGAATCTGATAAGTGGGTCGATGCTATGAATGCGGAAATGCAATCGATGAAAGATAATCAAGTCTGATGCTTGGTTAATCTTCCTCCTAATTGTAAGACTGTTGGGAGTAAATGGATTTTTAAGAACAAGACTGACATGGATGGAATTGTACACACCTATAAAGCTCGTCTAGTAGTAAAGGGCTATACTTAAACCTATGGGGTTGATTATGAAAAAACTTTCTCACCAGTTGCTGACATTTAATAAGACTAATATGCAATTATGGAGAAAAGGAAAGTATGGGAATTGTTTTTTTCTTTAGTCAATTAGTTTCCTAATCTCCAAAAGGATGTGGAATTGCCTAACTTGCAAGCCAAGTTGCATGCCTATATAAAGAGATATAGGGGATCATTATTTGCATAACTTGAAAAACAAAATCCCTAAAAATCTCTCCTCCCATTCCTCTCTTGCTCGATCAGCCGAAACCCTCACCAAGGGTTTTCGGTTCTTGGTTTTGTTCGAAAAAAGAAACCACAAAGGTTTCAAGGGTTGATTTCTTCAAGAACGTGGTGGTTTGCAAGCTTTATCACTACTAGTACTAGCATACTTAATTGTTTGCTAAGAACGTATTATGTGTGATGAAGTAGAGGGATCTTCCTTCAGATCTTGGGTGGTTATTGTGTGGTATTTATTTTATACATACGCATATATTCAAGAAGGTATTTCGTTAATTGCTAAAAGGTACACGCTCTTAATCCCTTTGTTAATTATATATTCTATACGTGTTTATATGTTCCGCCGCGTACTCGTGTAGTTTAATGGTTAATTATTTGTAATGTCCCAACAATTTTATCGCGTTATTGGATTTTACAATAAAAATACACAAAAATAACAAGCAAGGAGGTTATGGGTGCAACAACTTGTAAAAATAAGGTTTTAGAATCAGTGACTTTTAAATGCACTTAATCTAAAATTATTGTCCAGTATTTTATTTCTGGTTGTCCCAAAATAATTGTCTACTTCCAAAAGTAGATATAAAATTTATTTCGAGTTTACCATATTACCCTCACTTGAGATTATTAATACAAACATTAAAGAAGCTTTAATTTAATAAGTTAAGCGTAAAACTGTCATTATGCAAAAAATAAAAAAGAGAAAGTTATAATAATGATGTTTTTCTTAAACTGTGTGTTTTTTGTCCGTGGACAATAATTTTAGGACGGAAAGAGTAGTTTTCATTAAATATACAATCACTTTATATTATGATCAATGTGCTATTTTTCAGTCTTCTATATCAATGTGCTATGTTAGTTCTATTGTTCGGGTTTTAGTCCATTTGACTTATTATACATACTACTAATTATCATCACATGTGGCGACAAAATAGGAGTAGGTCGGGCTTTATTTGTGGGCTATTGTTTTGGTCTGTTGTGGTGGCCTTTTTTTTTGCTTTGTTCATATAATATTGGTAACGATAGTAAGTGTCGTTCACAGTGAGACGTGTCCTGATAAGATTTCACCAACCATTGACACATAGTGAATAATATTAGGTCTCACATGCATCATTCACTGATCATTGAAACATAGTTTATGCTATCAGATCTCGCATGCATCACTTTTGTGGTTTGGAATTTTAATTTCGATGAATATTGTTGTGGTGTTGGTGCGAATCTTTATGGATGTTAGTTTTGTGGATCATATGTTCGATTGCATATAGGAGGTTCGTTCTTATTCTGATATGTTTTTTGAAGTTTAGTGTGTCAAGTAGTCTATGTGATGAAGTGACAAGCTTTGCGTTTGATTTGTATTTTGACGTTGAGAGTATTCTGGATCATGTCATGGTTTGGTCTTCACGATATAGTATCTGATCTGTATCTTGGTTGGGCAACCCAGATGGTATTTGAATAAATGCAACATGTGTTTTATTTCAAGTTTTTTGGGCAACCCTGTGAGGATTTTATTTTATGTGACGACATTACGGAATTACCATAGTTTAATATAGTTCCATACGCAGGGACTAGAATATGTATTATTGTATAGTTGTGAGGCGTATGGGCTATATATACCCCTCCAAGGCTTCCATGGAGGGGTTGAGACTCTTGTAACATTACCCATTCTCCATTCTATTTTACACACATTTGTTTCTCTCTCTACTCTCTCTCTCTCTAAACATGGCTATCTTGTGATTTGAGTCTCCCGGACCACCGGATCTGTGATTCTTTAAAACTGTCAATTGGTATCAAGAGCCTTGGTTTCATTCTTGGGTCGGTTTATATTTTAGTGATCCGGTTAGTCTCGAATCTATTACTTTGTCGTTAAATCTGTCACAGTTGTGTTGTCTCGTGTTTCAAGCTTATTTCAGCTTATTTTTTTCTAATTTTCGTGGCTGATTTTGGTAGAAAAAACCACGACATATTTTTTCTCTTTTCAGCAAGCTTAAAACTTTCTAGTGTTTCAACAATTTTTTTAACATGTAAAGAAAGTTTTGAGCTTATTGGTGGTTTGCTGGGGTGTTCGAGCTTATTTTTTAAGCTGTCTTGTCTCAGCTTATTTTGAGCTTTTGATATTCGTCCTTTATGTAATACTTTCCTTTTAAATCTGGTCTTAGGTAGTTATTTTTCTGGTTTAGATGATTATCATAATAGTTCATGTAAGAAAAAAACCAAGATCCACATTTTCAGGAAAAAGTACAAAAGTACGACTGTGACCAACGATTTGGTCATCGAGGTTTGGTGGCAGTGGTTTGTTGACAGCGGTTTGGTATACAGGTGTAGCGGTTTATACTTTTTCATGATTTGCCTAAACGAAACGCTGCCCGTTTGACTAGTCAATAGTGGTTTGGTAATTTTTAATGACAGGGGTGGTTTGTTGACCAAGTCAAGAAAGTCAAAACCGTGTCAACTCGGTAAATACCGAGTTGACCAGGTAAACTCACTGAGTTAGTGTAAACTGAGTCAAAGGCCAAGAATAAAGACAGAAATGAGGAAGAAGAGGACAGACTCTTGGTTAAACCCATATTAACAATTACAACATCAACCAACTACATAAAACAATCAACTACAACATCAATCAAAATCAACCAATAAAATCCAACAACAAATCCACAATTTCACTAACATATAAACCCATCATCATAATTACATATCAACACACATCCTTCAACTAAACCTATCCCTTCGTCACGTATATCCTTCATCTTTTCTAACCTCTTAACAAGACTCGACCCAAACCATACAATCTCACAATAGTTCTTTCGTGACAATCTAAGTTGTCAAGATCTTTATAAGATCAATCAAGTGAAAGAAACCTGATCATAGATTTGTGAAGGCATAAACCTTTTCAATATTCAAACTTAAAGAAAGACCTGTAACAAAACCGTTAGAGTTAATCTTTATCTTGTTGACACAATAAATCAAAATACAAACCTACCCAAGACCCAATTTAAGGATCTTGATGCCGTGTTCTTGTATGCCTCGTATAATCAAAAGAAGACATGTAGGTCATTGGTTCGGTTATTATTTTTAGAAATCAAAGATGGGTTTTCTATTTGATTGAGATCATATGAGGTGGAAGATCTTGTTGATAGAATAAAGGGATGATGGATTCATCGTGTGGCTGATTTATGATGGCAGAGATGGGATTGATGTATTTGATCGATTTGTTTTAGAGAGATGGAAAAGTGTGTTTGACTGCACACATTTGTGTATGTCATTAGGGTTTAAATGCCCTAAATATATGGGGTTATATATCTGTTAATTTGTTAGGCCGAGTATAATGAAAAAATAATGGGTCGCATGTTGTTATGAATCAGATATTGTAAAGGATAGGTAGGCCGGGATATTAAAGAAAATGTTGGGCCAATTTTTTTTAGTTGTATTATTGGGTTGGGAGTTTATTCGTTACATTTTGGCTGAATTTAGCAAATGCAAACGTGCCTGGTGCATAATCAATATTAATTTAAGACTAAATATTAATATGATTGTTTAATGGTTATAGTTGGGTTCGAAATGACAAAGTGACAATTTTATGACACGAGACCAAAATTGATTTGTATAAAGAATCATCAGAACTTAAATTTGAATGGCTAGATTGGATATGTAATTTAAAAATAACTACGAAGTTGATTGGGTATCACTTATTTGAGATTGAAGTTGGATTTCACGAAGGCATATACTTATTTTATCTTGAAGTCGAGGTTGGTTGGATGCATGGCTTTCAATGATAACTTGCTCGTGCTTAAGATTTAAGTTGAAGACTTGGTTTATCTAGTTTCCAGAAGTCGGATGGATGGTTGAAGACCTGAATAACTATCACTTAAAGGAGTTACGTTGTAGTACTCAGTATCATACGCTGAAGACGTTATGGATAATCGCAAGAGGTGATGAAAGTCTTATACTTTGGTGGGGTATCGAGTACTTAGAGATTTGCATGGAGCACATATTCTCTACACCATTCTTCCAACATTAGTGCAAGCTTAAGTCACAAGAACGGGGAATTCTACTTTAATTTCAAGTTTGGTATATCGGGTTTACTCCATCAGTGGTCACTTCACATAGCCTACAAAGGGATTGCTAAGATAGTCAGAGAGAGTTTATGAGTAGAGATTTGATCAACAATTGATTCTCACGGGATACATTTAAGATAATTTCATTCTTATCACAAAATTTCAAGTATATGTGCGTATAATGTTTTACTGATTTTGAGGTATCAAAACCAGCAAGGGGGAAGGAAACATACATCTGAACGCACAACGAGTACATGTGATGAACTTCATACCTTCTTCTTATTTTAGGTCATTTTGGGAAGACAAATGTCATAACCACAGAGAAAATCAGTGTATTAACTCGTGGCTTTTGGTGTATTATTCCAACTACATAGGGGAAAGGATGTAAGAAACAGTTTCTAATGATAAAAGAGGTATGCAATGGTATGATGATTCCTCTAGATAGTCAGTATCCTACAGGAAAAAATATGTTCATCCAGGACTTAGTTGACTTTGGTGTTATCATTTCAACTACTTGGAGGGTTTAATTGTCTACATCCGGGACTTAGTTGACTTGGGTGTTTCAAGAATTATCATCATTATCCTGAAGGCAGGAATGCGTATGTCCGAGACTTAATTGACTTTGATGCTACGATTTCGACTTCATGAATGTGATAGAGTGTGTAATTTGGGTTTTTGGGCTTCATACAATGAGACTGGTTGCATCTCTTCATCTACATGGGGGAAGAGATATCTTGATAATTTTGGTATGCATTACTTGAGCTTCCAGTGGGAAGAAATATGAGAAGAATTATTCAAGCGTGAGAAGATACGTTGCTGATCTATTTGATGATCCCCCAAACAGATAATCACTAAGCTTATTATTAAAGAAGCAGTAACATTTGATGTGGGTATCCTAATAATTCTGTTGTGCACTTAATTATTCTAAGCTTGTAATAAAGCTTTGAAACTGCTTGAGAAGAAGATTTTCGGTTTGGGGGGAAGCTATTAAAGCTTCAAAATAAAGAATATGTGGCATGAATTAGGGGGAAGCTAATTCAGAAGCTTCTCCTTAAACAAGAAGTGTATGGGTTACTTAGTTCATGCCTACTACAGTATTTCTCCTACAAGGTACTATAAAGATGATTCATGTTGGAGTGCAGACTTGAAGTCAAATGAAAAGCAGATTCTAGAAAACTTCGACATGACCAAAAGTGCAGGAAAATGAAGTTTTCAAGACATACAGCTAATTCAAAAACTTTGAGATGACCAGAAGTGTATGAAGAAACTTGAGCATTCAAGTAGATCAAAGGCCACTAAAGACATCATCAGCATTGGAAGCTTCGTAGAAGTTCTTGTTCTTAATCATTATGTACTTATTAGGAAAATATTGTAAGCAATTACGTATATCATCCCATGGGGGAAGATTATTAGGATTTCATTTTATGTGACGACATTACGGAATTACCATAGTTTAATATAGTTCCATACGCAGGGACTAGGTAGACATTATTATATAGTTGTGAGGCGTATGGGCTATATATACCCCTCCAAGGCTTCCATGAAGGGGTTGAGACTCTTGTAACATTTCCTATTCTCCATTCTGATTTACACACATTTGTTTCTCTCTCTCTACTCTCTCTCTCTCTAAACATGACTATCTTGTAGTTTGAGTCTCCCCGAACACCTGATCTATGATTCTTTAAAAGTGTCAAACCTGGATGGTATTTAAATAAATGAAACTGGTGTTCTATTTCATGTTTTTGGTCTTCCTATGTGATGATAATTAGTAGTATGTATTATTCGATTCATATATTGCCTGGGTAACCCGGATGTTATTTAAGTAAATGCAACCGGTGTTTGTATCCATGGTGGTGTTTGATGTATTTTTGTTCTATTGGTTAGGTTTTTGGAATGATTCATTGTAGAAGTATGTGAGACTTGGTGAGATTTTGTTGCAGTTGCCTTTTGGCTTGGCAAACTACTTAGTTTGCAGCCATGGCAAGTACGTCAGGCTCTTTTTGTTTTTGTTTGTGGGAGGTTGTGACAAATTTACGCATCTGTAATTGATGTTGTGGTGATTTAAGGTTGTGACTACATGCTATGGCAATTAGTAGTTAGTGTAATGAAGTGACAAGTTTCATAAACACTCTAGGTAGTTATTTGAGATTTTCAAAACTAATAAGTTGTGTTGCTTTTGCTACTCTCAAACAACTGTCTAGAGTGGTTAGAGAAGACTGCTTTTTATTAAAATCTGTGTGGCATACAAAGTATGAGGATTTCGATATCTTGACAGGGGGTTTATATCAATGCAGCCATGGCGGTCTTCCCGGCTTTGCATGTTACGACAGGCGGTTGTACAAGATTGGTTTCCTTTGTGTTTTTATGGTTATGACGAATCTGAATATGTAGGCACGACGGCATAATTTGCTTGCAGCCACATTTATTGAACTAAGCCTTTTATAAAAAAATCTTTGCCTCTTACCTGAGCCTTTAGTGCCAATTAAACAGCTTCTCAACTCGGATGGTATTTGAGTAAATGCAACCAGTGTTTGCATCCATGGTGGATGTGAGACTTGGTGACATTTCATTCTTATAGATATCAGTTTACGCAGGTTTTGTAACCCTTTCCCTTTTGTGTTTTGAATATTATAATTTAGTCCTTTGACTATTTGATGTTTGTCAATTATTTAAAATATTGTACCGTGTTGATGGTGGTGATTTTATGAGAATCGTGGTCATTGATAGTTTATCGTGTATAATAATCCTTTTTAGAGGTTATTATTGGGTTTTTTATATTAGGGGTGGGTGACTCGTGAAATTTGAGAAATGCCAAAAAACGAGTCCCGACACGTCCGTTAATGTCCAAAACGAGTTTTGGGAGGTCTAATATGAAAATATGTCAAGTAAATACTCTAAGCTATTGAAAAAGTATTTTTAAAGTGAATAAAAATGCTAAGTAACTTTGGGGAATAATTTACGGTTGAGTTTTATGAATTTTTAAGTGATCCATACACGAAAATGAAGACACCCGGGGGCATAGGATGCCATGACCGGTTCTAGATAAAGAAAGGGGACAAGATGGCTTAATTTTAGCTAAGTATGTCCTAACTTAGTACATAGGTCTTTTGTATCCATCTAAAACACACACACTACATGGTATTTTAAAAATCAAAACATACACATCATTTTCTTTCTCTCCTCTCTTGCGTCCAAACTAGGCAACAGACACACACAAATAATTTTTGAAACTTTGATAAAAAAACATGAGATTTTAGGTACTTCCGGGTTGATTCTAGTGCACGGGTTAGCATTTAAACAACGTTTGGGTTGTCCGGTTCGCGTCGAAATAAATTTTTGAAAACCATTTTCGTAAGTCTTTCAAATTTAAATTTTACTTGTTCTTTTGGGTTGTTAGTGATGCATAGATGTTAGTTGTACGGCCCGATCGTTTAAAATTGAAAGCGAAAAGTTTATAAATGGACATATATGGTGCGTTTGGGGTTCGAATAAAATGAACAAGGATAAGGTTTTGATAGTTTTGATATTGTGGTCGTGATGGTTGAAAAACATATATTTGCTATGTAGCTTATTTTGTATATGACTTATTATTGGCTTATTTATTAGCTCGGATGGCTTATTTTGGGCTTAATAGCTCACGGCAAAAAAGGGGAAGATACAAGAAGGGTATTTTTTGTTATTACCCTAGTATGTCGTATTTTGTGAACTATTTTATTAACTTATGGTTATAACCAAATGCGATACGTAGCTTATTAGCTTATTTTTTGCTTAATAAATATATTTTGAAGCTTATGGGCTAACGACCCAATAATCAATCAATAAACTGTGGCTTATTGGATGGCTTATTATGGTCCGGATTACTTATTTGCTTATTGATTTGAGCTTATGTATACTAATGGACCTTGGTTTGGGCTTAGAACGTATATTGGATACATAAAAACCTTAATGGACCCTTGTTGGCCTTATAGTCCAATAAGAGTTAACTAGTCGTTATGAGGATTTTGACGAACTTTTAGAAAACTAAATATACCCGTTTGAGAAAGTATCCTGGTAAACGTCGTGAAAGGTGATTTTTGGAATTTGGTTGAAAAGTGTCGAAATATTGGAACTTGTTTGAAAATAAGGTTTAAAAACCTTGGGAAATGTCATTTAAACGTACGGGTCATGTCAAAATTTCGTAAAAAGTCTATACTTAGAAATTTTACCATGATTTTTATTTTTAATAATAAAATATTATTATTTTATTATTATAATAAGTCGAATAAAAGACGAAAAATATAATTTTTCATGAAACCTTTCTAAAATATTTAGCAAACATAAACGTTTCATTTCGTAAAGTATAAGATGATATTTATGGTAACTAAGTGTACCGAATGGACTTATCGAGATATATTTATAAATATTTTTATAAATATTTACTTATATTACCTATCTATTTTGCTAAATAGTATAAGTATAAGTATATTGTACTAAGATATGGATTTTGATGTGGTATTTTTTGATTTAAGAAGTCAACCATCACACCACTAAAACGTTTAAGATTTCCATACAACAAGCATATAATCTCTATGCATAATACCTGGAAAACTATTTTTGGAAATGAATGATTAAAATGGGACATTAACTGGACTAGGTCATGTGCGGATGTCGTTGCATTTGCTTGTGTGATTGAGATTTGGTTGCTAAAGACTTGCTTGAGGTGATTTCTCGTAGCCCTATTTTTACTGTTTTTTCGTTGAGGGAAAATGATACTCAAATGTGTTTTGAACTATTTTTAGAACTGTGCGAAACGTGGTTTTGTTTTTGGGACAACTGATGTGCTTATGACTGCTATGTGTATGATATGCGTTGGTACGCTTTGCTGTGTGATCTTTCTGTGTGATTCTTCACCCTAAGCATACTCCAGTTGGTAGTCTTTAGGCGTGGTATGTCATCGGGGTTGCAACCCTAAGAGCGTTGGTACGCGCTGGTGATAAGACTAGCAGGGATGCTAGGTCTTGGTATATGATTAGCGGGGATGCTAAGTCACGGGTTCTTTTTTTATCTGCATATATTCACTGTCTTATAGCACAATTGTCCAACTGTTTGAGATATTGGCATAGCGACTGGGTTTTGAGTCAAACCTACGAGCTCACCAACATTATTGTTGACGTTTTCGAGTATCATTTTTAGGCGAAGTTAATGACCGTTAAAGTGAGATGCTTGTAGCAGACTTTTAGAGAATCCCGTAGGAATCTTGTTTGAGAAGTCTTGCATTTTGATGTTTGTTATGAATTTGGTTTCTTAAGGATCGAGGATAAGATTGTATGGACCCCTGCGAGGGCTTAAGATTGTAATAATTGGCGACTATATGTCGTGTTATAGACTTGGGACATTATTCAAGGTTGTATTGAGGTTGATGGTCATCATGACACTTATCATTTATGCATTTTAGATTTTCTCTATTTTGTATCTTGTGTTATGATTAATCATTACGTTGCATTCCCATGTTTTCGCTTATGACGGGGTGTGACAGAATGGTAACTAGAGCCAAGGTTATAGAGAACTAGGTGGTTTGGCCTAGACTATACAACATAGGAACCTGCATATAGTGGTGTCATAGGATCAATGTGCGCGGTGTTCCGCTTATACGTGCTTATACGGTTATATGGTATATAGTACTAGTTAAGTCAGTCATTGAAATGTGTAAGCCTAATACTAAGTACAACTGGGAAAGGATACGGGTATAAATACGATGGTCAACGTAATTATAAACGTATCACAACTTACACATATTTAGTATTATCGTCCGCACAAATCGGTGTTGACACCTTAGGATTGTATTGTGCGTAGTATAGCATATTAAGTTATCCTATACGTGTTGACCATTCCGCCTACCTAAAGTTTCCCATGATTCTCCCTCGTGTAGATAATGCCGCCTATGATGACGACCTGAAGTGTTGGCCGGCCTGCTGCCGCATCATAAGGAGGGGGAACGGATGGACGAGCTGGTAGTGGTGGTGGTAAGACTAGAGGTCGTTCTGGTGATCAGGGTGATGGTAGGATTGATGGTCAGGGTGGCCAAGTAGGTGGTCAAGGTAGTGAGGTGAATGATGGTGTTAACGGAGTCCCCGACTTCTCCACCATTATTGCACCGCAGTTGCAGAACTTACTCCCCACTATTGTAGCTCAAGTAGGTGACCAAGGTAGAGGTCAAGGAAATGGTAGGAATGAGAATAACGATGCCGTCAATGACAACATCCAGGGTGATGTTAGTAGGGGTTGTACCTATAAGGAGTTCTTAGCTTGTAACCCTAAGAAGTATGATGGTAAGGGAGGTGCTATAGTGTATACCCTTTGGATTGAGAAGATGGAGTCAGTTCGGGATATGAGTGGGTGTAGGGATAATCAGAAGGTAAAGTACACTGCTAGTTTATTTGTTGGTAAGGCTCTCACATGGTGGAACTCTCAAATCCACACACGAGGTCGAGAAGCCACTGTAGGTATGTCTTTGGAAGACTTTAAGATTTTGACTAGAGATGAATTTTGCCCTAGTAATGAGATGCAAAAGTTGGAAACTGAATTGTGGAATCACGTCATGGTCGGGGCTGGCCATGCTGCGTATACTGATAGGTTTCATGAGTTGACTAGGTTAGTGCCTCACTTAGTAACCCCTGAAAGTAAGAGGATTGAAAGGTATGTGTATGGCCTTGATCCACAAATTCAAGGAATGGTGGCAGTAACGGAGCCAAAGATAATCCAAAAGGCCGTGCAGATAGCTGGCACATTGACTAATGAAGCCAGGAATGGATTGGTTGTCTGACCATAAGGCTAAGATAATGTGTCATGAGAAAGTACTGAGGATACCACTACTAGATGGAAAGGTGCTTAGAGTATTAGGAGAGAAACCGAAAGAGAAGGTGAGACAGTTGATGAGTGCTAGGACTAAGGAACAGAAACAAGAAGAGATAGTGGTAGTGAGATATTTTCTCGAGGTATTTCCGGATTACCTATCTGGATTGCCGCTTGATCGAGAAATCGAATTTCGAATTGAGTTAGTCCCTGGAGCAATGACGGTTGCAAAGTCTCCCTATCGTTTGGCACCTTCTGAATTGGAGGAGTTGTCGGGTCAACTCAGAGAACTCCAGGATAAAGGTTTCATTAGACCAAGCTCGTCGCCTTAGGGAGCACCGATATTGTTCATTAAGAAAAAGGACAGATCCTTTAGGATGTATATTGACTATAGAGAGCTGAACAAGATAACCATTAAGAACCGTTATCCACTCCCTAAGATTGATGGCTTATTTGACCAACTTCAAGGATCACAGTACTTCTCTAAGATAGATCTTAGGTCCGGATACCATCAGCTGAGAGTGCATGAGGGTGACATTCCAAAAGACTGCGTTTAGAACTCGTTATGGACATTTCGAGTTCACAGTAAGGCCCTTTGGTTTGACTAACACACCAACGGTATTTATAGATCTAATGAACCGAGTATGTAGGCCGTATCTCAACAAGTTTATAATAGTGTTCATTGATGATATTTTAATCTACTCTAAGACTCGGGAGGAGCATGAAGCGCACATAGGGATAGTCTTAGAATTGCTTAAGAAAGAAAAATTGTATGCTAAGTTTTCTAAGTGTGAACTCTGGTTGCGGAAAGTACAGTTTCTAGGACATGTGATTAATGGAGATGGTATTCATGTAAACCCCAGTAAGATTGATGTTGTTAAGAATTAGAAAGCCCCTAGAACTCCGTCTGAGGTTCGTTCATTCTTAGGATTGGCAGGGTATTACCGTAGGTTCATTGAGGACTTTTCTAAGATAGCTAAGCCACTTACTGTCTTGACTCAGAAAAGTAGGAACTACAGCAGGAGAATGCATTTCAAACTTTGAAGGATAAGTTGTATAATGCACCTGTTCTAGCTCTCCTTGATGGATCGAAAGATTTTGTGGTGTATTGTGATGCGTCTGGCATAGGATTAGGTTGTGTGTTGATGCAAAGAGGTAAGGTGACAGCTTATGCATCTAGGTAGTTAAAAATTCATGAGACAAATTATACCACCCATAATTTGGAGATGGGTGCGGTTGTGTTTGCACTTAAGATTAGGAGACATTATTTGTATAGGACCGAGAGTGTCGTATATACAGATCATAAGAGTCTCCAACATATCTTTTGTTAGAAAGAGTTGAATATGCGATAGCGTCACTGGATAGAGTTGTTTAGTGATTATGACTATGAAATTTGCTACCATCCTGGTAAGGAGAATGTAGTGGCTGATACATTAAGTAGGAAAGAGAGAGTGAAACCTAAGAGAGTTAGAGCTATGAATATGACCTTTCAGTCGAGTCTCAATGATAGGATACTAGCGGCTCAGAATGAGGCGTCTGATGAGTCTGCGGGATTACAGAAATGTTTAGATGAGATGATTGAACTTAGGAATGATGGAGCATTGTATTACCTGGATCGAATATGGGTCCATTTGAAGGGTGATATGAGAACCCTGATAATGGACAAAGCCTATAAGTCGAAGTACTTTGTACACCCAGGAGCGGATAAGATGTATTATGACCTTAGATATAGGTATTGGTGGTCGGGTATGAAGAAGGACATATTGGTGGTCGGGTATGGAGCGGATAAGATATATTATAACCTTAGATATAGGTATTGGTGGTCGGGTATGAAGAAGGTTTCCTGGCTTGCTGCAGTAACTTGAAATTTCCGAATGGAAATGGGAAGGGATAGCAATGGACTTTGTGACTAAGTTGCCTAAGACTAGTAGTGGGCATGACATAATTTGGGTCATTGGGGACCGATTGACTAAGTCTGCTCATTTTCTACCTATGCGTGAGGATTATAAGATGGATAGATTGGCTAGGTTGTACCTAAATAAGATTGTTGCTAGGCATGGTGTACCGATCTTGATCATATCTGATCGTGATAGTCGGTTCACGTCGAGGTTTTAACAGTCAATGCAAGAGGCATTAGGAACCAGGTTAGACATGAGTACGACTTACCATCCTCAGACCGATGGTCAGAGTGAGCGTACTATTCAGACTTTGGAAGACATGCTTAGAGCGTGCGTCTTAGACTTCGGGGGAAGTTGGGATGTTCATCTTCCATTAGTTGAGTTTTCATATAACAATAGTTATCATTATAGTGTGAGGTGTGCACCGTTTAAGGCATTGTATGGTAGAAAATGTTGTTTCCCGATTATGTGGGTTGAGGTTGGAGAGGGTCGGTTGATAGGACATGAGTTAGTGCAAGAGACCACTGAGAAGATCTCACCGATTAAGGATAGACTTAAGGCTGCGCGTGATTGTCAGAAAAGTTATGTGGATAAGAGGAGGAAGCCTCTAGAGTTTAGTGTAGGTGACTATGTCTTGCTTAAAGTGTCGCCTTGGAAAGGTGTGGTACGCTTTGGGAAGAAGGGGAAATTAGCACCTAGATTTGTTGGACCATTTGAGATCATTTAGAAGGTAGGCCTGGTGACCTATCGGTTAGATTTGCTTGAGGCGTTGTTCCACGTGTCGAACCTTAAGAAGTGTTTGGCTGATCCAACACTGCAAGTGCCCTTGGACGAGATCTAAGTAGATGCTAAGTTGAATTTCGTAGAAGAGCATCTTGGAGAGAGAATTCAAGAAATTGAAGCGGAGTAGAATTCGAAACGTGGACCTGAATTCACGTGGGAATGCGAGGATCAGATGAAACTTAAGTACCCGCATCTGTTTAGTGCTGATAAGTAGTTGAATTTTGGGGGCGAAATTCTTTTAAGGGGGTAGAATGTAATCCTTGCCCCTTTTGTGTTTTGAATATTCTAATTTAGTCCTTTGACTATTTAACGTTTGTCAGTTATTTAGAATATTGTACCGTGTTGAAGGTGGTGATTTTATGAGAATCGTGGTAATTGATGGTTTATCGTGTATAATAATCCTTTTTAGAGGTTATTATTGGGTTATTTATATTCTGGGTGGGTGACCCGTGAAATTTAAGAAATGCCGAAAAACGAGTCCCGACATGTCCGTTAATGTTCAAAATGAGTTTTGGGAGGTCTAATATGAAAATATGCCAAGTAAATACTCTAATTTATTGGAAAAGTATTTTTAAAGTGAATAAAAATGCTAAGTAACTTTGGGGAATAATTTACGATTGAGTTTTACGAGTTTTTAAGTGATCCCAACACGAAAACGAAGACACCCGGGGGCATAGGATGCCTTGACCGGTTCTAGATAAAGCAAGGGGACAAGATGGCTTAATTTTAGCTAAGTATGTCCTAACTTAGTACACAGGCCTTTTGTATCCATCTAAAACACACACACTACATGGTATTTTGAAAATTAAAACACACACATCATTTTCTTTCTCTCCTCTCTTGCGTCCGAACTAGGCAACGCACACACAAATATTTTTTGAAACTTTGATAAAAAAAATAAGAGTTTGGGTACTTTCGGGTTGATTCTAGTGCACAGGTTAGCATTTAAACAACGTTTGGGTTGTCTGGTTCGCGTCGAAATAAATTTGTGAAGATCATTTTTGTAAGTATTTCAAATTTAAATTTTACTTGTCCTTTTAAGTTGTTGATGATGCATAGATGTTAGTTGTACGGCCCGATCATTTAAAATCGAAAGCAAAAAGTTTATAAATAGACATATAGTGTGCGTTTGGGGTTCGAATAAAATGAAACAAGGATAAGGTTTTGATATTGTGGTCGTGATGGTTGCAAAACATATATTTGCTATGTAGCTTATTTTGTATTTTTCTTATTATTGGCTTATTTATTAGCTCGAATAGCTTATTTTGGGCTTAAAAGCTCACGGCAAAAAAGGGAAGATACAAGAAGGGTATTTTTGGTTATTACCCTAGTATCTTGTATTTTCTGGACTATTTTATTAGCTTATGATGATAACCAAATGCGATACGTAGCTTATTAGCTTATTTTTTTGCTTAATAAATATATTTTGGAGCTTATGGGCTCACAACCCAATAATCAATCAATAAGTCGTGGCTTATTGTGGTCCGGATTACTTATTTGCTTATTGATTTGATCTTATGTATACTAATCGACCTTGGTTTGGGCTTAAAACTTATATAGGATACATAAACACCTTAATGGACCCTTATTGGGCCTTAAAGTCAAATAAGAGTAAACTAGTCGTTTTGAGAATTTTGACGAACTTTTGGGAAGCGAAATATACTTGTGATCTTATATTGAAAGTCGTTTTGAGAAAGTATCTTGGTAAACGTCGTGAAAGGTGATTTTTGGAATTTGGTTGAAAAGTGTCAAAATATTGAAACTTGTTTGAAATTAAGGTTTAAAAGCCTTGGGAAATGTCATTTAAACGTACGGGTCATGCCAAAATTTCGTAAAAAGTCTACTTAAATTTTTTACTTAAAACATGATTTTTATTTTTAATAATAAAATATTAATTTTTTATTATTTTAATAAGTCGACTAAAAGACAAAAAATATAATTTTTCACAAAACCTTTCTAAAAAATTTAGCAAACATAAACGTTTCATTTCGTAAAGTATAAGATGATATTTATGGTAACCATCACACCACTAAAACGTTTAAGATTTCCATACAACAAGTATCTAATCTCTATGCATCATACCTGGAAATTTTTTTTTGGAAATAAATGATTAAAATGGGACATTAACTGGACTAGGTCGTGTGCGGACGTTGTTGCATTTGCTTGAGTGATTGAGATTTGGTTGCTAAAGACTTGCTTGAGGTGAGTTCTCGTAGCCCCATTTTTACTATTTTTCCGTTGGTGGAAAATGATACTCAAAAGTGTTTTTAACTGTTTTCTGAACTATGCGAAACGTGGTTTTGTTTTTGGGATAATTAATGTGCTTATGACTGCTATGTAAATGATATGTGTTGGTACGCTTTGCTGTGTGTTAATACAAATAATGTCTAAAAACGTTATTTATATTTTTTGACCTCTCGATGTTTTGATAATAACAAAATGTAAAATCGTTTACGATAAAAATAAACGTTTATAAATTACTAATCATAAAATTCTATTTCTAAAGTTAATCACTTAAGGTATGGATAAACAAATCATTAAACATGATTAGTGATCAAGAGAATATTTTTCTTAAACCTTACATTTCTACAAAAATGTTTTTATAAAATTATATAAAAACAAAATATTTATTTATAAAAGAAATGTTTTATTAAAATAGTAAATTTGAAATCAGATTTTTCCTCCCAAAATGGAAGGTTCTAAAACAGATAACACCTTCCCCATAAAAAGACACAAAGAGGAGCGTAGTCTACGACGGCCCCCTTATAGGCCTGGCGGCCCCCTTATATATTAGGGACCGTCGGGACCGCCGTCTGCATAACGACTCTTTTTGTCTTCTATAAATACTGGGCCATCCCATCTGAAAAACAGAACCTCTTGCCACGAATTTTTTCAGATATACTTTTCTCTCTTCTTTCTTTCTTTCTAAAACACATATCTTGATCACTAACATACCTTGATCTTGTTTCAAGTGATTAATTCTTTCTTCCTCCCTTCTTCTTCTAATCAAATGCAAGAGAAGAACAATCATATTCTCCTACATACGATTTGTTATCAAGTGATCTTTCTCTTCCTCCTCAAGATCACATATCTTCATTACATTTACTTTGTGTTGTTGTGTAAATTGGATTATATGTAGATCTAATAGTGTAAATTGTATATTGGTGTGATTTGGATTGTGTGTCAATCCAAGGGTATATATCTTGTGAGTGTATAAAGATTTAGTGAAGTCTTAGATTGGTTCTAGCTAAGATTAGAACTCGACATCTAGCTTAGTATCGGAAAAAAAAGTAAGCGACGTGTAAACGGTTTTCTCCGCCTAAAGGGAGCTTGTTGACATAGTAAAGTCTTGAGTGAAGTACTCGGGGAGTGGAGTAGGAACAAAGAGGTGCTTCGTTTCCGAACCACTATAAATCTTGGTGTCTTGGTTTGATCGTTTCTTTCTCTATCTATATATTGTTATTGTTTACTTAGTTCATTTCATTAGATATTTTAGTTGTGATTCATATTGTTGAATGATTGACATACAACTCGAATCAAACAATTTTCTAAGCAAAGTTTTAAAACGGCCAATTAACCGATAAACTATTCAACCCCCCCTTCTAGTTTCCTACAATTGGTATCAGGAGCAAGGTCACTCAAGATTTTTTAAATATACTGTATTTTAAAGCTTGGATCGATCTATGAATTCCGACAAATATCTAGAAGGGCAAAACATATCAATACTGCTTATAATTAGTCATCACAATGGACATTGGTGTATCTTTAGAAACTATATTGCCACATTGGTTTTTTTGTTTATTAAAGTTTTACTCTTTGTGTTCTTAGTTATGGTTATTGCACATGTCACCATCCGCTATATTCAATACTAGCACATGCAAATTTTTCATATAATCACACACACGGGGTTCAAACTACGAGTTTGGCTTAGACGTGCGCAAACCGGTTAACCAGTTCGGTTCGGTTTCAGTCAACCATGAACCTATTTCGGTCAACTAACCAGTCGAAACTGGTTTGGGGAAAACCGGTTCCAGTTTGAAACCGGTTTGGGGAAAACCGGTCAAAACCGGTTTTTTTTCTTCGTGGTTTTGTACGCTATAAACGGAATAAACTTCAACTTTTATTTAATATAAAAACCCTAATACATCATAAACGAAATACATTGGAAAGGAAATACAACACAATGCAAGGAAATTTAAAATACAACATCAACAACATAATGCAAGCGAATTAAAAATACAACATACTAATCAAAAATTAGTAATCATCTTCGGCTTCGCTGCTCAGCATATAATCATACCGTGGTCCTCCCGGAGACATAGTGCCTTCACTGCTAGCATCTAGTGCAATTTCTCCATCGGATAGTGGAATGGCTTCATTTTGTTGCACCTCGTCATCAAAGACACCTTCTTCAAAGTCTAAGGGTGTTTCAAGAGGGCATTTGTCTTCATCGGATATTTTTTTTACTTTGGGCCTGTTTTTCTTAATTCGAAAATCTTTTCGCGTGTATTTTTTGATCTGAATGAATCGGTAGATATAAGTTATATATTTGATAAATAAAGTTTATTATATAAAAATTCGTAAATAGTTAAAAGTTGAGGGTCCGTTTTGTAATGTTTTTTTTCCATTTTGGGCCGGTGGGGTTTTTTTTTGTAATTTTTTTTCCATTTTAGGCCGGTGGATTTTTTTTTACTTTGGGCTAGATTTTCGCAATTCGAAAATCTTTTCGCGAGTATTTTTTGATCTGAATTAATCGGTAGATATGTGTTATATATTTGATAAATAAAGTTTATTATATAAAAAGTCGTAAATAGTTAAAAGTTGTGGGGCCGTTTTGTAAATTTTATAATTTTTTTTCATTTTGTGCCGGTGGGATTTTTTTTACGTTGGGTCAGATTTTGGGCTAATGTTTTGACCCAAGTTTTTAGCACTGTTTAGGGGGGGCACTGTTTCACCATGATTAGTATATAGGTAAATACTTTACTAATTATCCTTGACTTTAATTACTGCACTATATTATCTGAATTTGGATTTGTTTTTTAAGATGCAATTATCAACATATTTTCAGAGTTGAAGAGCTTCCTCTTGATCAAATTGGTGATGCTTATCTCCTTGATTTTGTTGGACCACCGAGTTTTGTTCAGCAGCTCTCTCCCAAAGTTGACGGGTTTGTTCTTTTTCTACCTTTATCCCCGTCATACCATTGTTTAATTCTAGGGTTAATTACTTGAAAATGTATTATACTTGTCACCTTTTGTTATTGTGTGTATCGAACTTTCTTTTTCTTATTGTGTGTACTGAATTTTTAAATTTCGATTTTTTTGTGTACTTTTGCCACTATTCTACCATGTAAAATGACCATTTTACCCTGCGAAATTTGAAAAAAGTAACGGTAAAATGGTCACAAATACACACAAAAGTCAGAATTTGAAAGTTCAGTACACACAATAAGAAAAAAAAAGTTCGATGCACACAATAACAAAAAGTGAAAGTTATAAATACATTTTCATGTTATTACCCTTAAGGTCTAGCGCAGCAGAGAGATATTTATGATTATATAGGATAGGCATTAACTACAAGGAAAATGTTCATTGTATAAGAGGAAAATGTACAGGACGTCCATGTTGTTTTAAAACTATAAGGACGTCTATGATTGGGTCGAGGAAAGGTATATTGACGGGGTCCTTCACGATATAGGAAAATGCTTAACCTTTGGGACCCAAATTCCTTGTTTTGGCCTTTTGGGCTTGTTCTGAACTTTTCACGTTGAGAGTTTTTCTTCTCATTTTTTGTTTGTTCTGTTTTTAAGTTTAAAATGTGGGATACCTATGGATCATGAAAGTAATCAGTAATATACTATGTTTCCTATTAAAGTGCATTTTCTACCTTTTTCTATTACGTATCGATTATAATTTATAAATCCATTTGCATCACATAGATGTCCCTTCCCACCCCCTTCAAAGTCGTGGAGGCGTTATGCATTTGATCGGAAGTTTTCCTGTAATGAAAATATACCTACTACTATACTAGCTATTATACGTATATATAGCAATCCGAATGATATGGTTAACATTATTTCTAACACCAAAAAAGATCACCTCAAAACAGCTATTTGACGCTCAATAATCGATTCGTGAGTTATGATTTAATATATGATATTTTCAATCGCAATATCCATAAAAAACCACAATAATGTCAACAAAGTCACATCTATCAGTGGGCCACTACATAAAATAAAAAACACATACACAATAACGTTCTCAATTAGTAACGACATCATTAACTGCGCATCAATCATACCGTAGCGCGTATTCACATCAATCAGTACACCTATAACACGAAGCATATTCGTAATCCAAACACATCTATCATAAGCACAATCGCAGCTCTAAACATCAACAACTTACAAACCTAACTTATCCTTGTAGATTCTATCAAAACTACACTACAACATCACAATAACGCAAAATAAACAAATAAATAGAATTAAATCTATCGAATTGCATGTTAATCCGTCAGCCCTAACGAATTGAGTGACGATCTACAGTGAGCTTCAATTAAATCTACAGTGAGCTTCAATTGAATGAGTGTGTGAGACTGACGATCGAATTTGGAGGTAACATTAAACGAATTGTAGTTAATGTGTTCGTTGTGTGAGAGTGACGATGTGGATAATTTGGGGAAACTGGGGTGATGCGTATGAAAAAGGGGAAAGTCTGATATAGTAACAAAATTGCCTCTAATCTTAGTAAAGTTTTTTCATAAATATTTTATTAAAAAATTTAGTAAAACCAAAAGTTTTAATGACTTTGTAAAAAAAAGTATTGTTGTAACATCCCCTGTTCGTAAAGAGGACCAAGAGTACGTTTAGGGTGTACATATTTAGAACATATATAAAAGCAAGCGGAAGACTTTATTAATTTAAAATATCAAGTCATGAAACAAAATGACCTCCAAAAGTATTAAACTTCCAACAAATTCTAAATAAAAGAAATCTTTAAACGAAAGGGTCTTAAACATAAATCCAAAACAATAGGGAAACTACTAAGGGTTGGTCCTCTAGAAGCTTCCTACACTCATCACTCATATCCCAGCTTCTCGCTTAGTACCTGTTACAGGAAAACAAAATGCGGCTGAGCTAACGCTCAGTAAACAGATATAATAACAACAACGGTAATAAGATAAAAGAATGAACAAAATGGATCACGAGAACCTGCTAAACAAATGTTATACAAAATATAAAGCGATAATTAAGAATTAAGGATAACAAAGGAGTGCCTACGAGCTTAACAAATGTCTAAACATGATACATGAATAGACCCTAAACAGATATAATCAAATAGTCACATAATCAAATGTACACAATGTGTGCTTTTCCCTGATTGTACCACATGGGATATGGGGTGTATTGCACACACAAACCATTCACCCTGAACGACGGAACAAAGTACCTAGGATGCATCCATACGCTCCCTGCAAAACAAAGTCATATCCATATACACAAGTACAATGACGAGTATACATACATATGTAAGCTAATAATAATTAAAGGCCATCATTCAAAAGGGAACGTTATAGACCAATCACACCGCCACAGATAGTGTCATGCCATTGGTGCATCAATGACATGGTCATGGTACCTCCATGACTAGTTCAAATAGATCGAGAAAAGATTTAAGCAAAAGATATAACTAAACAAGTTACCAATAATCCAATCAAGATAACGAATCTAATATCATACGAAATATTCAAACAAGGATAAAAGGAATCACGAATACGATTATCAACGAATATTAAAGGAAATCATAAGAACGGATAGCAAATCAAATAGAGTATCAAATGAATATCAAATGAATCAAGTAGCTAAACAAATGAGAATCAAGTCATGAGATGTCCTTACTAAAATGAGGGACGGAGGGAATATGTGTCTTTAACAAAACAGCAACAGAGAGTACGAAACTCTGAAGACAACAAGATCAAAACTCTTCAACGAATCTACATAAATCCATGATTAACATATTATTATTATATCTTTTCAGATGTTTTTTTATTAATCTTACATTTTAACCATTAAGGAACTAATATTAGGTTTTCCAAATTTTCCAGGAAAGAAATATGCCAATATTTTTTAAGCATGTTTTCCCGATGTTAAAGTTCCCTATTAACGAGCTCTAAAAATATACCATAACTTACAGAGGTTCCCACACGTGTCTAGTATGTCTATGAATTTTGGTGGATTTTATTTCCATGTTTAAATACCCTTACAACCCTTGTTACCAAAACTGACCCCAAAAGTGACTTGACAGAACCTTCAAAAAGTTGACGCGTAATTTCCCCACTTAGACAACTCAGAAAAATCTCAAAAAAATCATGGACGTAGCTAATATCATGTAGTTTTACCAGTTAGAAAATTATAGTCTATCTACTTACGGTTTTCGAAATAAAAATCAAACACTACAACTGAAATTTTCGGGCGAATCGCATGTTTTGAACTCTTAAATCTTATAAAATTAATAATCTACCTTTCACCGACCTCCAAAGGGTCATGAGTATGTTTTCCAGATATGGACTATTTAATTAACTTAGGCTCAAAGATATCATGTTTCAAAAATATTTTTATCACACCGAGTTATACCGCAATGAACACGACCCAAAATTCTGGACAGGAACACTAAGACCTATAAACCCTAACTCTTAACAATCCTTTTCATCTAATCATGTTTCTTAGGGTTTCTAATCTTGTAGGTTTTCATTAAAACATCATTAATGATTATCTAGAGTTTCTTAACATGTTTTTATGCCATATTAATTAGATTAAACCCTATACAAATTAACAAGATCATCAACACATGTTTCCCCCTTTTTACCACTTTATGATTTTATGTAAAACTCATGTATGAATCATGGAACACAAAAATTAATCAAAGAGAACATGGAATACGTATGGAATGATGGAGGATTACAAGAACAAGAACACCAATGGAATGAGAGAAATAAACCACACACAAACACCAAGGCTCGAATAATCAACCGAATTCACCAACACCTTCTAAGGATGAACACAAGCTTTTTATAATAATTTTTTTGAGAGAGAATGACGAGGGAGAAAGAAGAGATCACGTTTTATATAGGAGAGGAGAGGGGGGACAAAAAATTTCTATTCTTTTAGAAGATTACAAAAAATTTGATCTAATCTCTTTACACCTAATACTTAAAATAGGATTTGTAAAAAGAAAACAAAATAATTTCTAAATATATAGGGGGGAGGGGCGGCCATGGTTTATTTAGATTAGGAACATATATGTATTTTTTTTAAACAATAATTATCTAAGGTTATGCATTTATAGTACACAAATAATTATAGCCCAAGGTTTTAATGACAAATACTTATTATTCAAACTTAGGTTATATTCAAAATGTTGAAATAAAAATGTAAACCATATTTTTGGGTTTTACAATTGTATTTACATTTTTTAATAAGTAAAGACACTAACGCAGACTGGACCGAGAAACTGAACTGAATCGGACCAAATATTTCGTCTTCGGACCAACATATTTCCGGAGGGAAAGAGTAAAACTTCATTTCATTAACCTTTTCATGCACCAACATACACGTGGAATTTTTTCAGAATTTTTTGAAAACTTTTAAAAAAAAAAATTATCCTTCTCACGAATATTTGACTTTTTATTTGACCTTTATCCTATATATATAGAGTAGGGATCCAGTGAGAAGTAAATTAAAATAAGAAGTGGTGAGAAGTGACTAAAATCACATATTTGAGATGCAACGACTTGCATTAGATGCATTTCTATTCATTTAGATGCACCATTTTGAGTTTCGAACGTTAACTTGATGTGTAGATGGTGCAAATTGATTTTGATGATTTCGGCACATGCAGAGGAACAAAAAAATAAAATGCATCTAATATACGTATATGCATCTGATTAAAAGCTAGAAAACACATTATGATGCGTTATAATGCATCTAGATTATAGAGTTGCATCTAATTTAAGTCGGTGCTCTCGGGATTATGCGGTTATAGTTACTTCTTATCCTTCTTATTTAAGGAAAACTTCTTATATGATTACCTAATCTATATATATTTATATATATAAAATATAACATATATATATATATATATATATATATATATATATATATATATATATATATATATAATCACCTTTTTGTACAGAACTTAAAGAACCACTTTAGACCAATAGGATTTTATTATTAATAAATGTTTTTTCTTAATTCAAAATGGTATAATAGTCAAAACACATTTTAATTTTTCTTTTTGCATTTTTAATTAAAAAAACGTTTTTAAAACCCTTAAATTTTTAGAATTTTTTTCTTTTTGATTTTATATTTTTTCAGTATATATGTTTTCAGATTAAAAAAACCGAGTCCATATGTGTTTTTCTTAAATACCGTAAATTTTATATGTTTTTGGCGAACATTTTTTTGCTTGAAATGGTAATTGCATATATGTTTGTATTCCTTAAAAGGGTCATTGCACATATGTTTCTAGCGTACATTCTCTAATCATTGAAATTTTGTAACAAAAAAAAATATCATGTAACCTTTAAATTTATAACAAATCAACAACATAAATATCAAATACAAATTTTGATATTGAATAAAATGCAATTCAAAAACAAAAGTATTATCAAATTCATTAGAACATATATGCACGTCTTCCAAAAACATGTGTGAACGCCCTCTAAAAACATATGTGCGCGCTACGTCTTTTCATCAAATTTATTAAAACATACCTGCCAGGTTGCACTGTAGTCCCCTCTTACCTCTTTACCTGAAATTACAAACATTTTTTTATTATTATGAACACTAGCAAACACATATGCACAATCTAAACACATATTCACAAGTTAAAACATATATATACATATTTCTTTTATGTCAAACCAACATTAGTTATAAGGTATCCGCCGCCGCATTGCGCGTCGACGGCTAGTACTTTTTAATGTTTCATTTCCATAGTTAGAAAATTCAAAATTCAATACGAACAAATTTTTGGGTTGACACAATAAATATCCGTACACAATGAAGGTGTGTCATGATGAATGAGACTTGATCATAAATGAAGATAACGAGTAAGAAATCTACCCGTGCGTCGCAGCGGGGCTGATTTGTAGCCGACGTGAAAGATTTTTGGAAACTGCTTATTTCGATCCAAAATAAGCTGATAAACAGAAATAATTGGATGACCCAAACACTTTAAACTACTTATTAACTTTGAAATTAGCAGATATATAGTTAAGCAGAAAAGCTGGATTAAAGCCAAGAAGCTCGAAATATCAGGTTCAAAAAATGTGATGATTTCAGAATTGGGGGTGATTGACAAAGATATGGATCGTGGGGTTTTTGACGATGATACTGTTTTTCGTCGATTCGAACTGAAACATAAACTTCTTAATGTTTCTGAGATGGAATCGAAAGATAATTTTCAGAAATCTAAAGTCAAGTGGGCGGTAGAGGGGGATGAAAACTCAAAATTCTTCCATGGCATCATCAATAAAAGGAGAGCTCAGCTAGCGATTCGGGGGATTTTCGTTGATGGATTTGGTGAGAAACAGAACCAGGTATGATTAAGGACGCTTCTTTTTTAACCATTTGCTTTTTTTCTTTTTTTTTTTTTTTTTTTCTTCTCGATAAATATTTACAAATCAATTTATTATAATTGAAAATTTTTTTTAAGAACCTGCCCAATACAGATTTTATATTATTTTTGAGTTTAATAAGAAGTTGCACCAAAATTCAAATGGAAGATTTAGGAGAGATAGTGTGTCGCGCGATGAAATTCGGAGGGACTGTGTGCGAGCCTGTGGTGATAATAAATCTCCGGGTCCCGATGGCTTCTCTTTGAATTTTTTTAAGAAATTATTGGGATTGTATTGGGTATGACTTTTGCGTGGTCGGGCGAATATTTTTCGTTAACAGCTCTTTTTCAAAAGGTGTAATTCTTCCTTTGTAGCCTAATTCCAAAAGGTCATGGATGCTAATTCGTTAATGATTTCGGCCGGATAAGTTTGATTGGGAGTGGTATACAAAGTGGTGTTACCAAGGTACTGCCATTAGATTAGCTCCGGTCATTGCGGATCTATCTCCGTTACAATCGCGTTTGTTGCTGGAAAGACAATTTAGATGGCCGTTTATCTTGATGAAATTCTCCATTGTGTAAAGAAAGAACAAAAAGCGTTGTTCTTTAAAGTCGATTTTGCCAAAGATACGACTCGGTTCGTTGGGATTACTTATTAGAAGTGCTTCTTGAGGGTTTGTTTGGTTTTGTCCATATAGCGGGAACGTTGGTGTAATGGATTCGGGTGTTACTCTTACTTTTTTTTTTTTTTTTTTTTTTGCCTAAGGCTTCTATCTTGATTAATGGAAGTCTTCTAAAGAGTTTCTTGCCATCGTGGTCTCAAACAAGGAGATCATTCTTGCTGCCATATCTCTTGATCTTTAATCATGGAATCTCTTCATTTACTTTCAACCGGGCGGTGGGTAGAAGAGGGCTTGTTCAAAGTATTCATTACAGGTTCGCTATCCTTATTCACCTCTTTTATGCAGACGACGCTATGTTTTATAGGTGAATGGGCCAATGAAAAATCTGAGTGTATTATCAACATTTTAATGAGCTTCTTTCTTGCTTTGGGGGGGGGGGGGGGGATCTTAAAAAAAATTATCCTTAAAGTCAACTGTTGGGTTTTTATGTGTGCGTTCCGCACCAAAGTGGTAGAGCAGGCAAGCCTCTTGATAGGTTTTGACTTATTATGAGCAACAAAATTCCGCTATTAGGCGTTATGGTGGCGAGAATCTCGTTTCTCGTATTAAGGCTTGGGATGACGTCTTATTCTTAAGCTTAGATCTCGCCCTCTCTAAGTGGAAGGGGATAACCTTTCGATAGGCGGTCGTCTAACTATCTTGAAAAAAAATCCGTTCTTGGGGCATAGCCCGATTATAATAGTCAATTTTTAAAGTCCCTACAGGTGTTCTTGAAGGTTTATGGAGTCTATCCGCAGCCGGTTTTTTTATTGGTGCGACCAGTCGGAAAAAAAAAAAGTTACAATGGGTCGCTTGGAATAAGGTTTTAGCTTCAAAAAAACATGGTGGTTTAGGAGTCTCGAGTTTTTTTGCTCTTAACCGTGCCCTCCTTCTCAAATGGGTTTGGCGTTTTGTATCCCAAGATGGCTCGTTATGGTATAAAGTCATTCGTGCGCTTTATGGTTCTTCGGTGGAAACTCACTCATAGTCTTTCCTTTCTAAACCTGATGGTCAATTAATGAGGGAAGTCAATTAAGGTTATAAGGGAAGGTTTTGATTTTCTGGTCGCATTGTAAAAAACGCTTGGTAAAGGTGATGGATTCGAGATTCTGGTTCGGGATTGTTGGATCGGATGACGTTCTCTTCGTTGTCAAATTTCCTCGCTTGTTTCGCATTGGACCTGAAACAAAAGAAGCCTCGGTGGCTGTTAAGCTTAGTGCTCCGATAGATATTTCGTTCCGTAGAAATGCTCGGGGTGGTATCGAAGAACATCTGTTGGCTGATTTGACTTCTTTGATGGATTCGGTGACTTTATCGAATTCAGGTGATCGATGGGTTTGTGATTTGGTTAGCGATGGTAACTTCCGGGTTAAGGAGATTGTTAACTTAAATTGATGATCTTTTTCCTTCCGCATCAAGTGTGTGTGCCAGACTAAGATGGATCAAATACATCCCTTATTAAAGGTTAACTCTTCGCTTGGCGGGAGTCGGCAGATTGTTTACGACTCGAGTTATCTGATTCGCAGTGCATCACTATTGAGTCGTCTTTTGTCGGTTTTTTCAGTATGCGAGGAAGATGTTTGCCACTCTTCTTCCGTTGTGATTTGGGCTCAGCTTGTTCTCGCGCATATGCAATATGGTGGAGGCTTAGATCCTCATGACTGGTCATCGTTCCAAGAGTGGCAGTCTTGGTTCTTCGATTCCAGTTCTCCTATAAGGTCAATAGCTTATGTTGGAGGGAGTTGTTCTTCGATTCTAGGTGGTTTATCTGGAACTTAGGAATCGGATCATTTTTGCTAGTTCCTCTCCAAGACGTTCGGAAATTTTTGATGCTATAGTTTTTTGTGCTTATCAATTGGTTGTAAAAGTCGTTGTCAATAACGACGTTCTTCTTGGGACGATTGTGTTTAAAAAATCCCCCCCCAATTTATCTTCTTGTATTTTTATATTTCTAATTGTTTTCTAGCTCCTTGCTAGTTTAATAAATTTTTGCCGTTCAAAAAAAAAAAAAAAAAAAAGAAAAGGTTAGCAATTCCAAACGCCCTCTAATCGTATTTGATGCTTTTGAACATGTGATATTAAGTCTAATGTTTTTTTTATTAGTGGGTTGAAATGTATCGATCCATCCATAGATTGATTGTGATTCATGTGTTTTTAGATTGGACAAACAGCCGGGATGGCAACGTCGAAACATACAGTAGTGATGTATCATTACCCGTGTCCGGATGGGGCTTTTGCTGCTTTGGCTGCTCATATTTACTTCTCTGCTGCCTCGCTTCCAGTTCGCTTCTTTCCCAACAATGTTTATTCCCCTATCAAGTAATCTCTCTCTCTCTCTGTCAGTTGTGATATGCAATTTGACGGTCTCCATTTGTTGCACTCAATCAAGTAATGCATCCAACTTTGTTTTTTATTTCCCTTGTATCAAACGGTTGCTATAGTTTTCAACACAAGCGATCAAATTGCATCTCCTTATATACTTCTCAAAATTGTTGATGTTGCATTGTTAGTTTCGACTCTAGCAAAAATGTTAGTTATATTATTTAGCAAAAATGGAAGTTATATTATTCACTGGTACAGGTGAGGTACATTAGTATTTAAAGCTTTACGAGCCAAAAGCCTCCAGTATTTTGTTTAGCAAGGATTTATAAAGTCCAATGACCAAAGTAGAACTGAGTGAAACTTAACTTTGGTATTTACAGGAAATTGCTTTGCTTTAAGATGGGGATGATGATTTTTAATTATTTTTAGTGATGAAATAATCAAATTAGGGGATAAGCGAGTAAGGCAATACGTTAGAAAAGTGGTTATTAGAATAAACGAGAAGGTATACTATCCGCGCGTTGCGGCGGGGCTTGCTTTGTATTAAAACAGTTTCGGCTTGATAGTAGTGTGTTTTTTCTATCTATTTAATTTTAGTTCATATTTTTATAAAATCATGTTGTGTTTTTTCTATCTATTTAATTATAGTTCATATTTTTATAAAATCGTGTCTATTTCAGAAGCATTGCAATATTTGACTCGTTTTGTTCGCAATTCAAAAATCTTTCCACGGGTATTTTTAGATCTGAATAATCGGTAGATATGTGTTACTCCCCTCCGTCTTAAAATTATTGTCCCCCGACAAAAAACACACAGTTTAAAAAAATGCATTTATTACTGCTTTCTCTTTCTTACTTTTTGACAGAATAACAGTTTTACCCTTAACTAATTAATTAAAGTCTTCTTTAAAGTTTGTAATAATAATTTCAAACAAGGGTAATATCGTAAACTTGATCAAACTTCCCTATCTATATTTAGTAGTGGACAATTAAATTGGGACATCCCAAAAAGGAAACGTGGACAATAAAAATGGGACGGAGGGAGTAAAAAATTACAAAATATTTTTTTTGTCATTTCAGTTTACAGTGCAATACGGTTTTTTATAAGTTTCTCAATCTATTCTGTATTTTTTCAGTTTATCTTCCGTATTTTTTGACTGTTTAATACTTTTTACTTTCTAAACTTTATATTTTTTTTCCGTACTTTCAGTTTCACAGTTTTATGATACAAACAAAATTATAAAAATAAAATTAAAATTAAAAAAATAAAAAAAAATAAAAAATATAAGAGGGTACAAATAGCTTTTTAAGAAGGTCTTTATATCTTATCCCAAATTTTAATTTTCCTAGTTTTTATCATAATTCTTTCTTTTATTGAGTTTAATTTTTGAGAAAAAATCACCAAATACTAATGAAGTTTCAATAGTGTTTCAATTTAGTCGCTCATACTTTTCTTGGTGAGGTTTAAACACTCAAGTTTTCACCAAATGTTCCGTTCTTATGTAATTTTTTGATTTTTTAAGCCTTCTTTGATGACATGTATTTTTGATGACATGTGTATTTTGTAGTACTGACATGGACATATGATTTGGCAAAAATGTATATCTCTTCTATCAAAATAGTTCTGAGAATGTCTTGGAAATGGTGTTGGGGTGTCTTAATTCTAAAGATGCATAATGTATAATATATGTAACTAACTCTAAATTTTCAGTTGTTTAATTTAATGTGCAGGGTATTATAATGAGTGTGAATGGGTACTTTAATAGCTTTCACCCCTTTTCATGTGTGTCCTTCAATAAATTCGGCTGTTACACGAGTGTTACACCGCCATTAAACTTGTTGTTACACTTGACAAAACCCTCACATCTATTCTTTTAACACAGAAGTCGAAATTAAACACACACACATACCAATCGTCTTGATCATTCAATAAGCCCTAAGCCGCCATCTCCATCAAACAATCAACACAAATCTGCATGTTCATTCATTGATTCAACCACTTTCAAAATCACCATGGATGATCTTGCATTCCACCCAATACTTTCGGTAAGTTTTAATTGTGTTGGTTTCTATTATTGCTGATTTTTTAATGTTTTATCATCGTTGATTTGTCCAACGTCTAACTGGATTTTATTTTCTTTTCTTTCAGGTTGATTTATCGAGCCTCCCATCAAGTGTGTTTGTTTTATCTTTTATAATAATAGATTAAATATGTTTTATAGATCATATCCATAGTGTTTGATGGAATTGCTCAACCAAAATCTTTTTGGTGACATACTATTCTGTAATTCTAAGTTGTTTGGTGCTTATGAGACAAAAATTGTTGGTTTTGGTTTCCTAAGGTGTATGCAGACCAAGTATTTGATAAAATGCTTAAACGTCATTTGACTTTTTTTAATGGATGTTAATTGTGTGACAGGGGGACCAAGTTGGGAAAAATTACGGATGTATTAACTAAGTGTCATTCGATGCTTGCAGCTACACTTGGTGGTTGCCACAATGTTTGCAATACTCTGTATAGGTAAGTAAGTGAGAACCGTCAAAAACATAGTTGGTAGAAAAATTAGGTGATCTTCAGTTGTCTATTGTTAATATGGTATGATTAAATATGTTTCTCTTTTTTACTAGGGAGATAAAGTTCCAAAGGAGACATTTCCTTAACCATTCAATTATTCAAGCAAAGTGGCGTTCTCAATTGCAGTGAATAAGCTTGATCGTAAGTACTATCTTAGACTACTATGTTTTGAACACCATATGGGATTTCGGGTGACTTTATAGCATGCTGCAAAAGACCAGTTGTAAAGGAATTTCTAGGTTTTTTTGTAACGGGTTTGTCTTGGTATATATGGATGGTCGGGGTTGACGTAAAACCACATCAGTACAATGGTGAAAATAGCCCGAATTGATCATATACTCAGAAAGCGTGTTCTTTACAAGTACTCCTTAAGTTATTATCCGAAAAAACATACTTGGTATTTACAAGATCATTACAGAAGACTGCATTATTTCAGTATTAATAAAATTTATCGAATGCTGTAATTTAGGAGGTTTGGCCATTCATAATACACTTTGTCTGAATTTTGAACCATTGACATGTTTACATTGCTGATGCGGAGCTAAAAAAACCTTACACCAGTTTCTAAAAAATGATCATTTTTTATATGACCCGGATGAAACGCAAAACCATCTTAATGATTAAACGACAGAACAGAAAATTATTTTGTTTCTTTGTACAGAATTGCAGATAACTTATTAACAAGTTGTATATTCATGCTGCAGATTGCAACGGCATATGCGCTTGCAACACATAATTACAAAATAACATTTTTCTATCCGGTTCGCGTGTAAGTGTTTAACATCTCCTATAATAAGTTTGGTAGGAGACACTTAATTATAATAATTCTCAAGGTTTAGGCACTTTCGGGTTCATCTAACCTGACCTGTTTTGAATTGCATCAAAAATACCAATTGACCTATTACCAAGCCCGTCGGACATACATCTTATATGCTTAGGTAGAATATTTATTCCTTTAAATGTTTCAGGGAAGAGTTGGGAGGATTTTTATGAGTATGAGCTCAATATATAACAGATTTAGCATTACAGTAGATGTATTTACCACATGTTAAACCTATATAAAAATGAGCATGATGGGTTCGACAATAGTTCCTCTATTATGCTCAAGTTAGAATGAAAAGAGGGGATTATGCTTGATCTATAACCCATTTACGTGTCACGTAACTGTCCACTTTTCTTAGTAGTCGACCCGCTTCCTATTAAGTCTGTATCTCTTTATGTTTTTTTTATCTATTTTATCATGTCTGCATCTTTTAATGTTTTTTACCAAGTCATTATGTACTATACATGAGGAGGGTCCCCCTTGAATGAAAAAGTAGCAAATACGTATCTATAACATTTTTTTACATGCTATTAGGATCAGACTTAACTAAAAACAAACAACCTAGCCTTCTATGGGAGGTGTTTGGATAAGAGTTTTGACGAACAGTTATTTCGAATTCTTGAACCTTGCAATAAAGTGCCTTTTGGGATGCAGGTTTTGTATCGACAGTTATTGATATTGGACAAAATTGGAGGAAGATGATCAACAGAAGCATCAATGAATGGCTAAACAGCTCCCACTCCAAAAGGTATATATTAACTTGCATCTTTATGCCTATGTGGTTGACCAAAAATACATGCCATTATTTTTTAAGTTCTACTCGGGCCCAACATCTAAAACGTTTGATTTGATACTTACATGATTAAATTGTTTTGCTACTGATCAAATGTAAAACTCTCATAATAAGGTCAAAGTGAAATTTACATGTGGACCGCAAACAAAATTACTTATATCGGGTAATGATGACCGATAAAAAGGTAAAATTAAGAACTTACCCTTTTTCAAAAATAAAAACATACCAAAAAAAAGAAATGTTGTAGACAGTGATTTGTATCTTAAGCAAGCATGCACATATTCTATGGCTTAGAGCAACTGTCAGTTGTCGTCCTTAAGTCCAAAACATAATATTTACATATTGTTAGAGTGCTTGCTTTACATATAAGTTCTTCATAAAATCAGTTTAGTACATCATGATAAGAAGCATCTGCCGTATTGTCTATTATCACTTCCCATTAGATGAATATTGTTTCTCTTAATTTGTAGGTTATTCACATCGGAGCATGATCCCTTAAGTAACATGCGGACACTTATGCCAGATTTGCAGCGGGTTTACATGACCAGGTACTACAAGAACTTTTGACAACATGTACTACAAGAATCTACATTTAATTGATATTTTACTGAAGTTGATATCATTGAGCTAGATTGTAGTTACTTTTATACAATAATGAAAAGATAACCCGTATGAGGATTTAACCCTTGAACCTCTTTTACATTGTTCGGGTGATCTTGCTGCACATTTTTGTTGCTGCAGGAACATGGTGCAACGCGTTGGATGAATTTTGAAGATCAGTTTGGCATCTATGCTGTCATGAAAGCCACGACAATGACTGGCAAACTTAGGAATGTTTGGATTTACTTTTATTTTGGGATCTGTCATTGGGGTGTTTGGATTTATGTGGGTGACATTGCATATATATATTACATCTTTTTTCTTTTAGTGCTTTCAACCACTGAATGTATCAATATTTCGAAAACATGCATATGTATCAATCTCAAGATACCATATACATTTATATGGATATATGTGACATATTATCTTATGGTAGCAGATGGATTGTTGAGCTATACACTATAATGGCTTATAGTCGCTTGCATTTGTCTTTTTTTAGATGATAAATGAGCGCCTGTTAGCATGTAACGATTAACAACTTCGTAACGTAATTGTCCTATAACCTGCTGCAACAACATTTTTTAAAACTCACCGCGGCGAAGCGCGGGGGAGGGAAATGACAGGGGGTTAAAGGATACGAATCGGGAGGAGTCGGCTAAGGAGTTGACTAAAGCGACTAAAATTTGTTTGAAATTGCAGCAAGATCTTGGACACAATTGAGATACATGTATAAATTTTTATTACAGAATCAATATAGTTATACCCATGGGACTATGGGAGCTTACAGAAAAAATGTACTTTGGATAGTAACATATACGATCTATGAATTCATTTTATTCACCTTTATTCTTTGGTTTAAGTTTTTTTCTTATTGTTGTAAGATGTAGGATTAACCCTATGTTTTTTATGCTGTTAGGTGTAGGGAGATTATCCACGCCTTAAGATGTAGGAGTTGGCCTTCCGTCGTTGTTGGTTTGGGCTAGCCCGGGAAGGAAGGCCCAAATCAACAACGATTTACAACAAAGCCACCAACCGAGGCACAAACCCAACAACACATAACACACATTACGTTCAAAAGACAAAATCTAACAAATTACATAATTATTGTTGTTCTTTGTTTCAATTTTCGTAGAGGCGGATTTTTTACTAAAACTTATGTTAAAAATTTCGTACACACCTAAGATTGCTTAAGCTCATTATTGAACTAAAGAAAAATTATTATTATAAAAAGTTATTTATTTATATAAAATATAGAAGAAAAACGTTTATGATCTGTGTAGTAACAACATTCCGTTCTAACTAACCTATTTTCTATTACATTCATAAATAGACTCACCCAATTAAAACTAATTTTCAAACAACCTTAGACATCAACACATTACGCACAATTAAAACTAAGTTATGAGGATTATAGAACCTATATATGTATTTATTATAAACGAGCAGGGTACTCGCGCGTTGCGGTCAACAGACCATTGCGCAACAATCAATTACACACAACACTACACAATCAAAAAGTAGAGTCATCCCGTGTGCATCGCACGGGTCTGAAGGCCTCGTATCTTTTTAATTTCCTATTTTCATTTTCTTTTGCAAAAAATAAAAGTTAAAAAAACAAAAAATAAAAAACTTGTTTGGTTCGTGAGGGTATATTAGTCATTTGCCTTTGTTGTTAACTTTTAGTTACGTGGAAAATCGGTAAAAAGATCGGTCAACCCAATTTGAATAACCACATAGACCATTGGTGTAATTTTTTACGTTTTAGGACCAAACATATAATTAACTCCAAAATATGAGACGCGCATATGCTTATTTTCTAGGTCTATTCTTTAACTATGCTTGTGTATTAAAATAATATGTAAAAACTATTTTTTTTCCTTCTTTGTCTTTTCTAGCCAAATCTCTTCACGTTAATCTCTTTTGGTTCTCTATTTTTCTAACAAAAATATGATACTATTTCTCCTTGAAATAAACATGTATATATTAGAGATGAAAAAATAAATGGGTCGGCTTGGGTTCGGGTCACGGGTCTAGTTGAGTTTGGGTCTAAACGGGTTTGGGTCTAGATGGGTCTTCTAGAAACATAAGTTTAGATAGGTCAGGTCCCTTCTAAAAGAAAAAGTTTTCTTTTTGGTAAAAGCCAAGGATGCTCGATACAAACCGAATGATTCATTAACCGTTTTTATCCGCTTACGTTCGTTTTCGTACGTTTTTCTACGTTTTCATATGTTTTTGTACTTTTTCATACGTTTTCGTCCGCTTCGTACTTTCGTCCATTTTCATACATTTTCGTATGTTTTTCTCCGTTTCGCCTGTTTTCGTCTGTTTACATAAGTTTTCTTCTGTTTTTGAACTTTTTCATAAACTTTCGTCTGTTTTTCTACTTTTTTGTACGTTTTCAACCGGACGAAAACATATGAAAACGTACGAAAACGGAAGAAAATGAAGAAAAACGAACAAACCGTATAAAAACGGACGAAAATATACGAAACAAAAAAAAAGATATGAAAATGGGCGAAAATGTATGAAATCGTACAGAATCGGAGAAAACGTACAAAAATGGACGATAACGTATAAAAGCATACAAACCATATAAAAACTGATGAAAACGTACAAAAATGTAAAAATGGATAGAAACTGATGAAAATGTATAAACCCAAAAAAAACTTGACCCGCTAGACTCGTTGGGAGACCATCTATAATATTAAGGGAGACCCAACTATAATGTGTAGGGTCATCCGCTAAACACGTTGGGAGACCTGACTAGAACCATCTATAATATTAAATAACAAGATTTTTGGGGACAAACGTTCGTCCAAAGCAATAATTTTTGACGATATTACTTGTAAATCTTTTCATTGGTGTCGGGCTAGGAGTAAAGTATTATTTAGTTGGAATGATTGGCTCAAGAATCCTACTTTAATTCCGATGTATTAGTTAGCTTCTTGCTAAGTCTTCTAATAAAATTGTCGTTCAAAAAAAAAATACCCATTTATAATATTAAGTGAGACTCAACTAGACTCATCACCTAAAAATATTTAACCAACTAAACTTAAATTTAACCAATAAATCTCAAATTGTCTCCTCTAGTATATATATGGCTAGATTGCATTTAGATAGGTTTATTGTGTGACACTTCTTATAATAAACCTATCTAAATGAAATCTAATTTAAAAGATAAATAATATTATATTTTTTGTTAGAAAAATAGTCAACTTAAAAAGATAAGTGTGAAAAGATTTGGCTAGAAAAGATAAAGAGGAAGAAAAAAAGATTTTTTTTCTAATTATTTTAATACAGGATAGACCTAAAAAAACAAACATATATTACTTTCATATTTTGAATTGAAAGAAGCACAAAATGAGAATTTACTCTGTTCTTAACATCTTATATATGTAAAGATTGAATACACTTATTAATGTGGAGGCCTCAAGTTTTGTAATCTTTGCTATAAGAATTGTACAATATATAATATAAAGATTAGTGGTATTAATGCATTTTAGCATCTCACGAGCCAAATTTTGTTATCACATAACCCATTAATTTTCATAATAACTCATTAATGTTTGAAAGATTAATGTTTTAAATGCAAGCATTCATGTACCATATGTTTAGTCCATTTGATTTACTTAGCATTTAAAAGAGTCTCTTCACATGTAGTTAGTTAATATGTTTAAGTTACATATTTAGCTATAAATAACACATGAAAGTTATACACACATTCTTATTCTTGCACATTTTTTTCTTAAGCTCTAACCACCACTTTCTTTTTGTGTGCATAATTGATTTTATTTGTTTAATTTATTTTTGTGTTTTACTTTATTAGTTTATTGTAAATATGTGATGGATGTGGTTAGTCTAATGATTCATTTAATTTTGTGGTGCTGTAAATGTTTAACAGTGAAGATGATAAAGATTTGGCCTGGGAGATAGAGATTTGAAGACTGACGAATGATGATCTACATAGAAATGAAG